>JAQGBE010001077.1:0-12784 GCA_034698225.1 Scheloribates latipes | reverse complement strand
GCACTATATAGCAGCGGTCCAAAAATGGTCAAATTTTTTGCATTTCCCGCGAAAAATCATTGAAAAAACACGGTAATGATAACTATTTTTAGTCAACTCTTTTATGAATCGATAATTACTAAAACCTTTTAATACAATTGCTTTGGAATTGAAAATAAATAAACGCGAAAAATATTTTACTAAATAATAGAAGAAATGAATGCATTTAAAAGAGCATATTATCAGACAATTAATTGTTTTGCTATTTTCAAGTATGAGATACAAAAAACGATTTGAATTTTAAATACCCGGCACTAAGAGTCGAGTGAATGGCTGGCGATGGCGAACAATAGCGATACCAATGCGATAACTATCTGATAATTAAGCGAATCTATTGCGAGTGAACTCTAGATAATTAGGTTTGTAAGCGCAGGGCTAATAATAAATAGAGATCTGGTTTTTGGAGCCCAAAAATAAACGCTTTGTTTTTAGTTGTGTTTTTAAACTTGAAATAAATGCTCTTTTAATTAAGAGTGTAGAACAGAGATCCGTTTTAATGGTTTTTCGTGACTTTATTGGAGTATTAAGTGGTTTTCAGAACTCAAAGAATATCCAAAATAATGGCACAGATTCTCAAACTTTTAATTAGGTATTAATCGACAGATAAACGGAATGTTTTTTAGTATCTTTTGAGTCGCGATTTTTCAAATACAGAGTCATTGTGTTTGTGTTAATCAAAACCGATTACGAATCTCATCGTAACTGATATTCTGGATAATTGATTCTTGGATTCTTTGGTCGCGAAATAATGTGTCCATTGTTTACGAGATAATATAAAAGTAGAATTAATAATAATTATAATAATAATATAATAAAATACAATAATAATTAAAATATGATATTAATAATGAGTCAACAAAAGAGTCGATTGCTTACAGTAAACGCAGAATTAATGAATAAAATTAATTAATTATCAATGAATTTGACGACAAATAGAGTTATTCGCGTTTGTTGTGTTTGATTCCTCGCTATATATCGCATCAATATTTAATCGTGCTAATATTATTTTTATAAATGGTCGACAGATTCTATTTTAAAAGCTATATTTGTTTAATTTATTGAGGACTGACTTATTGAGGACAACTTCTTGGTTCGCAAAAGAAGTTGCGTTTTTGAATTAGTATAGCTGTTGAGTGGCAGTGATGTGAACGTATAATTAGTTACGTCCTCCTTCTCGCTGCAGTTTTTTCACTTGTTTAGAGTCGAGATCGCCGTAGTATTTCTCGCTGCAAACCGACGGGCATTTTATTAGTATATAGTGTATAGTATTAAAACAATTATTATTCAGATCGAGATCGAGGTCAATTGATAGCCGATTGGCGCCACCAATTAGCTACGAGCTGCCTCTCTACTCACCAGCCTGGTACATTTTCTGGATCGTCGCATTGCAGTGACTCGACATTGAAAACGGTGCCCAGACTGCAGCCTAATAGTGTCGGGACAGCAATTAATTAGACAGAGATCTCATCAATTGCTAGATCAGTGATCAGTGATCGAGATAAGAGTGGTTACCGTAGGGCCGCGCGACGCCCTCTATGCACACATAGAACTTCCTGCAGTCGGTCGGGTGAGCGTGTCTGGTGTAGTGGCCCGGCTGGTCGGTCTCTGTCGGGTCTGCCGGGACATGGGGTCAGACAAGTGCCACACAATCACATTTGGCTCACTTACCCGGACACACGAAGCCATCGCTCACTTCTATTTTGGTGTTCAAGTAAAAAAGTTATGACTCAGATCTGAATTCTCATTTCATTCTTGTTTTGTGTTTAATTCTGAATTTCAAATGCGTTTCTCTGACTCTAAAAACGATAATTACTATAAATGTTGGCCGAAATCAGCGCAAATGTGAGCTAAAGATTACTTCTCCGATCACTGATATCTGTGTTAGAAAATGAGTAAACTATTTGACATCGCATTCCAGTTCCCTCTCCTTCTCTCTCCCTCTCCACTACTACTCCAGAAAAATACTTAATTCCGATTCCAGTTTGTGCCTCAACACAGATACCTAACTCTGGAGGCAAAGTAAAAGTGGCAAAGTGTGGATGTAAGCCATCAGAACAGCCCCGAAGAAGTGGCAGCACTGCCCGAGCACTGCCTCAGCTGAGCGCAAATTAAGAGGTTATCAAATAACTATCGTTTAGCCTAAAAGCACTTCATATCTGGCGTGGAGTCAAACCTCTGAACATTTCTCTCAATCGGAATCGACTAATGTTTTAATGGCTTTTGATTTTAATGAATAATAAAAAGACTGCGCTTAGACTCGATTAGCATTTGATTGCGTCTCAGCTAATAAACTGATTGCAAATCTCCTGAATTGACATTTCCGCGAACGACATCGGCATACCTGATGAGTCGCATCGGTCCACGTGATCGGCCCAAACGCACACCCGCTGGTCGGCGTCGTAGGCCAGGCCGGGCGGACACTCGTATTTGGAGGCCTCGCCATTCCAACAGGAGTAGAAGATGCGGCAGTTGCCCGGGTCACTGTAGATGCCGTACAAACGGGGACAGTGCGGAGTGCTTATCGGCGGCTCTGTTGCCACCAATCGAGACATTATTAGCATTCAGTCGGTTCTAATGTCACTAATGGTTGCTATCATTTTCAACATCGATGTCATTAACAAATAAAAGTTTTTCAAAGTTTTCGATTCGAGTTCTAATTCGAGTATTTAGTGCTTTGCGTGACTTGTTTTGTGCGCAAAGATTAGCAAAGAATTGAATGAATGACACAAAACAGACATCTAAAGAGTTACGAAACTGGAAAACAAAGACAGATATTGGACAACAAACAGAAGAGATTCACGCGATGTGAGACAAGACAACAGCCGACAAGACATGGCACACCATAATTGATCAATTGGCTAACCTAGGTCAGATCTGTCGCCGCACTCCACGGAGAAAGGATAGGCACAGTTCTCCCGTTTGGGGTCTGAGTCGTCGAACACTAATCCATTGCCACAAGTCTTCAATGTTCCAGTGCCTGAGTGGTAAACAATGGATTGATTAGGAGATAATCGAGTGAATCGAATCCAAGACAAGACAACAATTGAGATGAGAGGCACTAACCGTTATCACAGGCCCAGTATTTGTCGCAACTCTTGACGTGAGGATAGAATCCGAAGTCGTCGGGACAGTTAAAGTTGCCGGCGTATGCTTGGCTCGACTGCGGCCGACTCGCCTGTGACTGAGCCGGTTGTGCCTGAGCTGCCGGTTGGGGCTGATAGTTCTGGGGCTGACCTTGGTTGTATTGGAATTGTGGCGATTGGCGCTGACACCAAACTGTTGGGAATCACAGGTGGATTGGCGTTCAAAGAATATCAATCAATAGAACAATTATTTCAAACATCCTATTCCAGGTTTGTAGCCATAAAGGTCTAACTAATCAACCTCGATCATCTGCATGACTTCTTCAATGTTCAATATACTGTTGAGTTTCGCTAGTTCTAATCACCAAGCAGCTAGCTATTATAAACCGAAAAATCCAATAGAACCAATAATATGCTTAACAAATTGGTCAAAACGAGCTAGGTCAATCGGTTGCGCTACACTGTACATCACTAAAACTATCAGCAATTATATTCTCTGATATTCTGGTGAAATTGCTCAGACTTTATGTAATTAGTCGGCTAAGTTGGAGATAGGAACTTGATGGCAACTTACCTTGGAGGAAGAAGAGCGACGAGACGAGCAATTTGAAATGTGAACTGGATGAATAACCCATTATTGGTGTTGTTTATGTGAAACTAATTATTAAAATACTATTGACTAATAATAATTATTATATAAAACACATATAATTTAAATACAATGAGGAAAAGAAGAAGCAATTAGTTCGATGCCAACTCGGATCGACTTCACTCGAGCACAAGTCGAGTCTCACACTAACTGTAATCCTTGTCAGTCGAGTGGATGTGTCTGTCGGAGAGTGCGATCGCTTTTTAATAGCAGTTTTGCCGAAACGACTATTAAATGCCGAAACTATCTCAACAGTTTGGTCTTAGGCTGAGTGGTGTAGCGGTGCAGTAGTGGTGGCACAAGTATTGCCCAAAGTAGTGCCCATGGTTATGTTGGTAGTGCCCATGACCCAAAACTCATCCAACCAGCGCCCGGCAAACACTTAACACGTTTTTTGCACTACAAACTAACACTATATGCTCGGGGTTGACCAAGCTCATCGACACAGTCTCCAACTACATTGTAGATTGTAGATTGTAGCTAGGGGCTCATTGCCCAACAATTCTATTCGCAATTGATTTATTGGGAGGCCAGTGTCTGGCACAAATACATTATGATCGCTAATTGTAACTCGATCAATTGGTCACATACTTCGATCTGATGCCAATGTCTTCGAATGTCGTCAAATCAATGTTCCCTATCTTCTCTGACTTCATGCCAACTCGGTTTCAAATTGACCCTCAAGTGGTGACATATCTCCTAATCACAGAACCAATTGGTTGAACAACAACTTGGTTCAACCTAATCACAAAATCTGATTCAAACGACCCGTCACATTGTCTTTTGTTTATCCTTTTCGTATTAATTCTAGTCTTGTTTTGTCTATCAATTACCTCATCGTTTGCATTGACTTTTGCAGTAAATGCGGTGAAAACTAGTGATCCATAAGTTTAGTTGAGAAGAAAAAGTTTTCGCTTACTTAGTGTGACCTCAGAGATGGTTAGGACAGGTCTTACATATTGATTGATCCGAGAACTGGTAATCCGAGACATATTGAGAGTGTGTTATATGTCTCGAAAGCCGTTCCACTAATTGATTACACAGTATTGCCCTAACTGTCAGACCCGGTGTTCGCCGCGAAGATCTTCATTTCGACCCAATTCAGTGCATATATTATCTATTTAGCGCGTCCTTGACATTCACACCGACCGACCCATTTAGCGCCGGACAAAACAATGCAATAATTAATGACTTGATCTAATCACGAATTTTATTTGTTTCCCAATAGTTTTTCTCTCTTTCAGTGGCTTTTTAATTGAATGCCGCGATTGTGTTCACTGTTTCTGATTAGCAAAACCGGTGACCACTTGTGTGGAGTGTGGAGTGCAGTGACTGCTCAGTGCAACGCTCACTGGTCTCAGACCTCAATCAAAAGTTTGCTGAATCGCTCCTTACAAGTGAGACACCGATATATTTGGCTGCCGAAAGCGATTAGCCAGCAGCGAGATTGTACCTTGCCGAAATAGAGCCACAAGACATGAGTCACACACTCACGACACTCTCACCCTTGCAATGTTGTGTTCGCCCAATCGACTACAACTTTCTTTCGCCGTTTGGTTTCCTATAACACCTTATATTGCCTTAAACTGAGTTCAATTGTCCCGCAAAGGAGCACAACATTCACCAAACACTCTGTTCGGAGTCATCAAACTCTTGAGCAAACATTTTGGCCAACTTTTGTGTGTTTCACCCGATTCTTGAGGCGCTATTAACTGCAACGCCTGTCCCGTCGCTAATAATCATTGATATTATAAAAGTTGTGAATCGTTTTGTGCGACGATATCACACAATTTGCAGACAGACTGAGAGCCCTATTTCAGTCACTCATTAGGCAGTGATAACAGTTGGTTAGTATTGGGACTAATGACCTGAAAGTAAACGACTCGAGCAAAAAAGGCCGATCAGTGGCGGCGAATACACAACTTTTTCGCTGCAAATACTTCGCAAACTTCTAAACTCAAAAACTTTTCGTCGAAAAACTTTCAGAATTAACTCGAAATTAATTTATCGCAAATCAAATCGATTTTCGGTCCGTTTTTCTTCTTTTGATAACCAATAATAGAATCAACACTTTTTGAGGAAACATATATTTCCCGACATTTCCCACAACTTTTTTTTTGGCGACAGTTTCGCGACTTAATAGACGATAAATTAAGTTTCGATCGGATTTCGACTCAAAAATTATTCTCAAAACAGTTTTTTAATTGAATAGAAAGTCAACGAAATCTAGTTTTTTGGGCAAAAATAGCAAAGTTTTCGCCGAAAAAAATCAATTCGACTCAATCGGACACAAAAAATGAATAAAATATTGATTTGAAAATCGATTTAATATTTTGAATAATATTTGCCATAAAATGTTTGGGCAAAAAGTACACATTATCTGCAAAAGTGACACATTTTCCCACTAAAATCGATTCATTAATATTTTTTCAAATTTTTATAAATATATATTTCAGTAAAATATTGTCGAAAATAAAAGTAATGATTGGAACCAAAAATCGCCACAAAGTTAGTGAAGTGAACGAAAATTTTGTCTCCAATTTAGAGCCATATTGTGGACAAATATTTAAGCGAAACCAATTCAAAAAATCCGAGAAACCAGTCTATAATTCAGATTCTCCTTGAGTTAAAAATAGCCGATATTAGCCATAGCATTCAACACGTTAATTGAGCAAGCTGACATAGCCGTAACGGCTCTCAGCTCGTAATTATCGGGTTCGACCAAATTCTTTTGCCGGAGCGTAGGCTAGTGTTTAGTCTCCGGAATCGAAACCTTAATTCGAGTAACAAATGAATTTCAAACATTTCATTTGACGTTTAGGGCTATTATTTGTCTGAGTTATTGGTCTGAGTCTTCCGGTTCCACCCGAATATTGGCGCTCAGCTCAGATAGAAGTGCATAACTAAACACAAAGAATTCACTTTTTCTCCGCTCATTTGTCCTAAAGGTGTGATCCCTCAGAGGTCTACCTTTTGAGGGTTTGACCCAATTTATGTCTCGCGAACCGCATTCACAATGGAATCGACAGATCATTAGCCAAAAGAGCAAAAATCCACTCAATTATTGTCAGAGAATATGGTGTCTGAAGAGAAGAGTGAAAACTCATTCATTCAAACGAAACGATTATTCAAATTAATATTTAAATTCATGTTCTGTTCGCCAGTCGTAACACGTCTTCAATCAATAGACTGAATGTGTTTTTGAAATAATTTGTGTTTTTTGTCTTTTCTGGTCTTTGAAATGCAATCAATCAATTGGTTTGAAGAACAAAAACTAAAACAAAAGTCAAGATTTTGAAAATCCTTCGAATTAATCGTCAGATTATTTGAAAAGATAACTCTATTTATTACTTCACGACTAATCTTAAACTTAATTTTCCAAAGAAATTATGAAAAGAAATGAAACCATAATTTGGAAAACAATAAAAATTGTCGACAAAAGTGATTGGAAAACGAGTTAACTATACTTTTGTAACTATACTTTAGGAATCAGACAATAACTTATGGCTTATGGAACACCAAACCAGAGCTCACATGAGATGACCAAATATGAAAGTAATACACATCTGAATAATTGAATAATAAACCAGCACAAAAAGATGGGCTGATCTTTGGAAACAACATTTATTGTAATAAAGAATAAAACGAGTCATTAATTCAAAGTTTAATTTTGAATTCGCTTATAATAAGTGCTCACAATTCTTAAGGTGTGTCCGACCGACGCATTCAAATCCATTGATTCCATAATTCAGAGCCAATTCTTATAAACTTTGCTTCAAATCATTGATTATTTGTTCGGCTTTTTCTAAGGTCTCATCTTTTTTAATGAAGCAAAACCTAGTAATACGAGATTAGACTTGTATGAAGTGGTCCACCGATGGCATACCTAATCAGGTTTTCAGCCAAATGCTTGTGCTCTTTAGAATAGAAAGCACTCGTAGGTATTCCTTGAAGTTTCTGCCAATTTTTCGAGGGTTTAATCGGAGCCACAAAAAGAGTTTTCGATTATTATTCTGAGCACACAATCAAATAGTGAACTCTTAACATACTTTAGTCTTTGACAGCCATTTGACAAACTTATAGTCTTTCGTACCCGTTTCGGACGACAGGTTCACCTTATCGGCCAGTTTGGAGAAGTCGGCGATCATGAAGTACCCGCCCTCTGGCACCGTCGGGTTCATCCCCACCGACGACAAGAAGCCGGCCATTCGGTCGCGCTTTGGCTCTAACATATCGGGCAGTTCTTTCCAATACGATTCTGGTTTACCGAACCTCTCGATCTCCGTCTCGAAGCCGACGGCCACCGCTTCTTGTAGTGGTGTCGGACACGTGTACACACAGTTCTGGTGCAAGAGTCGCAACGGCTGCATCAGGTGCTCAGGACCTGACCAAGTTCAAACCGGGTCATATCAAGCAACTTGCACTCACACCAACTAACCATAAGCCCAGCCTAACTTCCAACCGGTGACACTGAACGTCTTGCCAGCACTTCCTGGATATTCCAAATATATATATTAGAATCAAATATATATATATTTCTAATCTTGTAAGCTATCTAACCGATAGTAATAGTTCGATCCCACATATCCGGCAAAGTGGCTGAACGTGGATAAAGTGTTAGTGCGACTGTACTCTTGTATATAGACGTTGTATTACCCAGTCTAAAGTGTTCGTAACCTTTGTAAACAATCCATTCGTAGACTTCATCCATGATTGCAATTGTGTTATACTTTTTGCACAAATTGCCAATCATTTGGAGTTCTTCTTTCGAAAAGATCTGTTATAAAGATTATTGTTTTTGGTGATTGTGTGCGAGTTTGTGGGCAAAGAGACGAACCTTTCCTAAGGGGTTGTGCGGAGTATTTACGACAATAAGTTTTGTCTTTGAGCTAAACTTGGATTCCAGTTCTTGCGGGTCTAATACCCAGTCTTTACTAGTGAGAGGTCTTCCCGACACCGGTTTGGGTCGCAACGGAATAAACACGGGTTTACCGCCAGCCATGAGAGTCATGGGTTCGTAGCAGTCGAAGAAGGGCTCGATTACAATGACCTCATCGCCCGGGTTTACCAAACCCATGAAAGTGCAGTACAGGGCTTCATATGCGCCGGCAGTCACTAAGAACTCCTTTTGCGGGCTTATGTCTCGGTTAATGAGTTTGGAGTAAAGTTTGCTCAAAGCGTTCACAAGTCTCGGGTGGCCCTGGATTTGGACAGCGGTTGGAGAGAAGGCTTTAATAAATAAGAGTATCGGTTGTGAGCCATGGCTTCCGAAGTGGAAGCCATATCTGCAACGATTATCTTACGAATCCTCGGGTGTATTGATTGAGCAAAACATTTTGGCTGAGCGTCGCCTCAGACAGGGCTTTGCAGACGTGTTCAGGCGCTGCAAAATCTGGAAATCCTTGTCCCAAATTGAGTGGCTTATAGTCGAGGGCCAGTTGTATGAATTCAACCCTTCATAGAGCATAACGTGAATTACAGGCACAAGAATTCCAAGTATATAATTGGGAAAAGCATTTGCATTAAAATGGGCTAAAAATAAAAAACAAATTCTAATAAATAATATTTAAATGCATTAAAAATCTCTTTTCTTTCTTCATATGAATACTGATAAGGAATGTCATGCAAAATGAGTCAATTAAGTCAGTTATCTAATCAAGCTATTTGTGTTAGCACAGTTAGCATGGTGAAAGTTGTGTTGGCATCATTGAGCATGTTAGCATGATCAATTCGATTATTATACATAATGCCCAGTCAAGTCATTAATTACCAGACACTCTCTTCCATGCCTCGGAGGCGGTCGGCGCTCACCGGCGAAGACATCGCTTTTATCTGAAGAAGAAAATGTGTGTTTCGGTTAATGGATTGGCGGAACACAAAAGTAAAAACAGATTTTATGGCCATAAATGTGATGACATTTATTGTTAATAAGCGAGTGAATCATTGCATTGCATAACTCGACAACCGATTTAACATTTTTGAAACCAAATTAACGTTTAGTTCCACAAAATTATTATTCATTTTACAGGAATTGACTGAATTTTTTGTGGCACTCGACGCGATGTAAAAAAGGTAAAAAAGGTAAAAATGGCTCATTTTTTAGGCAAATTTAATTTAACCAGTGATTAAAATAACACTCAATTGAAGACAAAATTAGACATCAGTTCAGACTTCAGACTTACTTTTAATTTCGGTTTGAATTTAAATTATGAAATAAACTACAGATTATTAAACCACTGTTTCAGAAGTGACTGAATTAGACTGGGTTTCAAAAATAGTGAGTTAAATAGATATGAACTGAACCTGTGATTTGTCCGAAACGATAGTCGAGGTCAGAGTCGCTTCACTCATGTGTCTCACACTCGACAATAGACTTGTTGTGCAAACTCTGTAGACATTTGACGACAATTTACACAAACTATTCATTTATCGACAGATTCAACAAATTAGAGACAAATTGATTCGAGGATAAAAGCGGACAGAAAATGACCGAAATTACACTGAACTTGTTTACGTTGGTGGCGAGGCTGTCTGAGTGTATCTTGATTGACTAATTAGCTAGATAAACCAACTGTTTCGGTGATGTCCAGGTTTGAGGTCATTTAAAAATCATGTGTTTTGTGTTTACAGTAGACGTCACACAAAGCGACGATTTCTTCAAACATTACATTTTATCCTCAAAAATGTGTTGTCTTTCGCGTAATTGATTTTTTATTGATTCGCCACATAATTAATTAGCATTTGATTCAGTTTTGAGACAATTATTGTCGTTTCTGATTGTGATTCGGCTTTGATTTGATCCGGTTTTGAGTGCCTTAGCGGCCAATCAGTGATGAATCGGTCCCTCAATTGAAATGTCATTTTGTTTACAATGAAAATCAGAGCCAAAACAGTGTTTGAAGTTTTTGGCGACAAATGCGAGCAAATGGTTGACATTTGGACACTAATTGGCATTAAATTAGTTTAGTTTATCATTAATCGGACAAAACTGTTGACAAAATGGTTACAAAACATTGTGTATATCTCGACTGCGAAAGCGATTCCCGGTATTGGGACCGAGACTTCATGAGAGGTGAGTACTTCGGCTCAAACTTGTTTCTCATCCGACTTCTTCTTCGGCAAGGCGTTTGTTTCATCCGTTTCCCGAATCCGGTCACTCACCGCGACCGTTGTTTACGATGGGTGAAGGCCTGTGGTCGCAGTGATCTGACCATCGAGTCGGTCACCGACAAGACGTTCATCTGCTCGAAGCACTTCCTCGGCGGAAACGGACCGACCGTTGAGAGCGCAGACCCACTGCCACCTCAACAGGTATTCAATTGTGTTTTCAGCCATCGATGGCTTATGTTTGCTCTTTGGATCAGCTGCTGGAAGCCAACCGACTCATCCCTCAACTGCCGTCGACTGAATCGGAACTGATAACAACACTTCTGAGCAAAAACCCGTCACTTATGGTCTCAGACAACAAATCAGATAATCTGAGTCTCTTTAAACTTAACGAAAGTTTGAGTACAAATCAAAGACTTATTTCCTCCAAAGCAAGAAATGATAATAAGAATGAAGAAAATTGTATTGATCTCGATATGAGTGACAATAGTATTGATTTGAACAATGAACTGATCAATGACTCGCTAACAATGCCCACAACCTCTTCAGCATCACCTCAGATGACTACTCAAATGATGGCCAGCGATAAGCGAACGAGTGATAAGAAAAATTCAGAAGTAATCAATGGTTCGCTGCCTTTGATTATAATTCCGCCCAACAATCATGTGATAGGATCTTCGTTCTCAGGTGACCACTGAAACTGATTGTCATTGCCTAATGATTATCATTGCCTAATGATTCCAATCGATTCCAACAGTTCCGATGTCTTTGAACGACGACAAGACTTGGTTCAAGAAACTGATTGCCAATGAGTTTCACTCCAAACTATTTCATTCGGGTCTTCACTTCGGCGGAACTGACAAACGGGTCAAACTGAGTCAGATCGAGGGCGCGGTTGTGGCCAAACAGCTGATCGTCGATATCTCCGGCCATTTCGACGTCAAAGTATTCGGTCTATCGATTAGCGCTAAAAACGATTTCTACAAATCAGTTCCGATTTTCATACAAAACGAAAGTGAATTCAATTCAGTGTTGGCTCTGTTCGCGAAGTGGAAGGTCTGTGTGGCCAATGAGATACCCGAACTCGTCTTGGATGACCGGATTATAACCATTCGGACATTCATCTGCAACACTAGTAATACACTTCGGACCCGAAACTGTGATCTGTTTTTGCCTGAAGTCAGTCCTATTAGATGTAAATCGTGTCGAATATTGTTGAATAGGATCAGGAAATTGAATCATCACAACCAGAACCACACTCAAGACGGCAACCACGACCACAATCCAGACCAAGACCAAGATCATACTCATCTCTACAGTGAATCAAATGATTAACTTATATATTTTAATATTAATTCTTATAAGTTATCGATAATTGTCATTAAACTACTCTATAAGTCATTTAATTCTCACATCGAATAAGATTTTCGTCGCTTTTATCTCGATTTTAAGCGAAAAGTGATTGAGTTTTATAAATGAAAATAAAAAGATTTGACGAATGACCTGAATTACCAAAATGACCAGTTTATTGGCATTGGCATTGAGAGTGGACTGACGTTCGAAGACGTTGAGACAACCGATCGCGTCTTTGATCAAACATAGTAGACATCAAACCGATTATTAAATGACTTCTTAATTACCGAATCGAAGCCATTATTCAGTTCTGACTATATCTCAGCTAAGATTGTTTTCTCGCAATCAAAAGTCAATTCGATAACAAGTTATTTCAAATGTATTGGTTGTGAGTGTTAGTGATGACAAACAATTAAAAGTTTTGAAAAGTTTCTTAAATTGTTTGAAATCAGAACTGATTTTCAGTGAATTAAAATTCAAAAAATTTCAAACCAATAATGAATTTCTGGCAACAATTCTTTGGGCCGTTTTTAGATTTCCTATCGTTGACATC
>JAQGBE010001076.1:0-12798 GCA_034698225.1 Scheloribates latipes | reverse complement strand
GGTTCCACTGCTTTGCATCGATGCCATAGATTGAGATCTGTTTTTCTCCTTTCCGTCAATAGACGAGTCTTTGTCCGAAGATTTGGAACCGAATTCTTTGTCCAACTCTTCTGTCTTAAACTTCATTATTTTGAACGGCTTTTTGTCTTTAATTCTTTCGTTTATCTTCTCTGTCACTGAATGCGATGAATCGTTTTCATCAACTTTTCCTACAAATAAACTATTGAATTAATTCCATTTAAATATCAATTCCTTACTTGACTTGCGATACAAATTCCAAGCTATGATCGCAATCACAGCTAAACTAACGCTAAGAACGACTATAACCACAATAAGTATAACCATTACTGTCGATGGGTTTGTTGGTTGATTTGGATTGGAGTTAATATCCCGTAAATATTCGGAGCATTCATCGAAAACATTGGTCAGTCTGTCTGCTGAGGAGCACTGAAATTGAATTATTATTTGACTTCAATTGAGTTTAATTATGTTTTACATTTGGCGATAGAGTTTTTAGTCCTCTTTGAATGCAATATTTTGGTCGACTATCGAAGTTAAACATCAGAACAGAGACATCGTTCCGAATGATAGACGAATTGAGTCTTCGAAAGAGTGTCTCATCCATGCGATCGAAGAACAGATCTTGACATTGTCTCACAGTGTCTTGGCATTGTATGCGATCTATTCTGTCGACGGAAGACATGTGATTCAAAGACTTGAATCTGAAGAATGCTCGATCTTTTTTGTCTTCGGCATTGATCTCAATGAAAGTCAGGTCATTAGTCTTCATATCGATATGGAAAGAGTTTTTGTAGTGATCGAGGAAGAAGCTCTTCGCTATGATTTCTCTATTGCCAACAAATATCCGACACGAGATATACACCTCAAAGGCATCGCAATCTACTGTAGGATCATTTTGTCCAAGAGTAAATGAGAATCTATTTCTCACTCGCTTTGTAGCTCTGGTTGTGTTCCAGTCAAACAACAGCTCATTCCCGGAAACCTCGAATTGCCATTCTCTGTCAATTCCATTGCTCATCCAATTCTTTATTCCGTTTTCGCTGTATCTCCGATAGACTTGAAATCCATTGTATTCTCGGTTCGGATAAATGACAGAACAGTCTAAGCATTGGACGGACTTAAAGGCGAAGCCAATGACGAGAAGAGTTAGAGTCGAAAACATTTTGATTCAATGAGAAGTCAGAACTGTCGTTAATTCAATTCAATTGAGTTTCATCTGAATTTTAAAAATCAACTGATAAGTCGCGCGAACAAACTAGATGGTTCTATATTAGCTGAATAAGTGTTTTCAACTTGATTGTTTCAAACGAATGCCAAACTCGGCTCAAACATATCGACCGCCAAGTGTTGGATATTTGGCTCAAATACGGGTTAATATCGTCACTGAAGTCGCGGAACGAATACAAAGTAATTGATCTCAGATTCGGACCAAACTTTTTGATCAGTTTCTCTTCGATCGGTTCGTGTTTTGACATACCGGATAAATTATAACCCACAAGATTATCATGGTTATTCAGAATCACTTCACTCGTTTCGATATCGCAACTAGCACCAGCGAACAAGTTTATTTTGTTGAAACGTTTCAGAATTCTGGCCATTTTGGCCCAGTTTATACATTCTGTATCTTCATCGCAACCGAATTCCGACCAAAAGTGAATGTCTATCTGTCAGTTCAGCCAAGACTGTCCTCTGGAACTGCTTCGACACGCATTCCAGTTATATCCAGATTGAAATTCTGTAAATTCTTGTCTCTTCAGAGACAAACAGTGCAAAAGCGGACGTAATTTGTGTCAATACTATCGGTTCAATAGTCAAACAAAATGTAAACAAAATCAAATTCAATGCAAATATCAATCAAAACAAACCATTAGTTAATTATGGCATTTAAAATATGCTGAACAATGACTGACAACACTTCGTGAGGAGCTGAGAGCGAAGACCCGACGGCCACCAGCGATGCCACACCCGAAGCGGTGAGCGGTCGGCCGCGCGCTCGCGTGACCAGCGATGGCCAGCAGTTTGGCACAGAAGACCAGACACCGGGCCATGAAGTACATGCTGTGTCTGATCCTAGTGCTGATACTCGTGGTCACTGTCATATCGCACTATTATCTCAACGCAATCAACGGTCTGCCCAACTATGACCCGTCACTCAATCCTCTACTGCAGGACAGCGGCGATCGGCCGCTCGACCTCCACATCAAGAAGTCCGACGACTTGACCGCCCGTCTGGACGGCAATGGCCTCCGCTTTGAGCAGACGGTGTCCCTCGAGTTCAAATGTAAGCGAAGACTGTGTCCGCCAATTGTCTAACTTGTCTTTACAGCCCACGACCTCGAGAGCAGAGTCAAAGAGCTGCTGTCCATCCGGTCTTCAGTGCGCAACGAGTTGAGACAATTGGAGGCCAAACGCCGTGATTTGCTTCAAGAGATCGCCGAATACAGCAACAAACTGGAGGCGATGCGAACACAGTTGGCCAAGAAGTCGGCCGAACTGGATCGGGTCCAGTTGTCGCTCGAGCAGACCAAATACGCTCAGAAGGAGGTCCTACTCAAGTCAAACGCTCTTCTGGTGCCTCCGCTCCAACTGTTGCCATCACTGCCGCAAACCAACGGTCAGCACATCTTCTATACCACAAACAACTTAATGACATTTGTGTTGCAGAACTGGCCAAAGCCGAGCTCAGGCCGTCGAGTGTGACCCTGGATAGGGACGACTATCGGATGTGTCGAATGCACAACTGCTTCGACTACTCGCGGTGTTCGCTGTACTCGCCATTCCTCCTCTACTTCTACCATCCGGAGGACGAGGACATCGACGACACGTTCGACTCAGACAATCGAGAGGATAAGCGATTGGCCACCGACTCGGAGCGGATCCGGTCGCAGATCGTCGACTCATTCAATGGCAACCCGCACGTGACCTTCGACCCGACGGTCGCCTGTGTTTATGTGGTCATACTGTTCAACAACAACAATGTCAAGCACTTCACGAAAGACTATTTGAATCATTACTTTCATTCATTACCCTTTTGGGCAGGTATTGGACAATAGGACCACTTGTCTGACCAATTGATCACTCATTTGATCTCTACTTCAGGCGACGGTCGCAATCATATCGTCATCAATATGTTGAAGCACTTCGACCTCCAGTCCATTGATGGCTTGGAACTGATGAAAGCGATGCTCATTCAGACCAACTTTAGACTCGACCGCTTCCGACCGGGTTTTGATGTGATTGTGCCCGAAGTCAATCACCAGTTCTACGCCGACCATAGGCCAGACCTCAGTGAAGTACCGACGCCTCTCTGTCCGGCCCGCCGTAAATACTTGGCCACATATTTGGGTGCGATCGACGAGCGGAACAGTATTCTCAATACTATTCAACAAAGTCTACTTAAAATGTCGACCCATTCGGCCAACAATAATGAACTGCTCTTCGACTTTGTCTGCGACGATAAGACCCGACGGCTGTGCGACAATCAGACACTAATACTAAGACAATCGACATTTGCTCTAATTTTGCCGCCGAATGACACGAAACTTATATTCAGTACCGATTTGTCCAAACGGCTCATCGATGTCCTGTCTTCAGGTCTGAACTCTTCCCGCTCTCTGTCCAGTGCTGACCCGCTCTGTCCTTTAGGTGCCATTCCGGTCATTATTGGTGGCGATTATCTGCGGCTACCGTTCGACGAAGTGCTCGACTGGCGATTGGCTGCCATTCATTTGCCGATCGCCCGCACCACTGAACTACACTTTCTTCTGCGTTCGTTCTCCGACTCGGATCTGCAGGACTTGCGCCGCAACGGACAGCTATACCTCTCACGGCATCTCTGGTCAATCGAAGCAATAATCAGCTCAACGGTAGCTCTTGTTAGACAATCACGTCTTCAGATCCCTTCATTTGGTGCTCGCGACGAGCAGTCAATAGCTCTGTTCAACGCTTCCAATCCAATAAAGTTCTTCGACTCGACCTCTGGTCTCGTACTGATCGACATCAACGGCGGCGAAAACGACGAGAATTTGGGTCCAATCGAACCGCCGTTCCCTTCACAGACATATCAGCGCAACTACTCGTTGGCCATAAACCAAGGCTATCGGCTCTGGAATGACCACCGGCTCGACCCGTTCACGACATACCCGTCCCTACCGTGGGATCCGTTGCTCACATCTGACGCCAAGTTTATCGGCTCTTCCTATGGCTTCCGGCCGATCGGTGGCGGCGCTGGCGGTGCCGGCAAAGAGTTCAGCGAAGCGTTGGGCGGAAATGTGCCAAAAGAACAGTTCACTATAGTTATGCTCACATACGAGAGGGAAGCCGTTCTCATAGACTCACTCCAGAGGCTCAAAGTGAGTGACCATTGCAATGATATTCGGTGTCTCACAGTTCCTATTGTCGGATAGGGTTTACCGCATCTCAACAAAGTGCTGGTCATATGGAACAGCGCTCGGCCGCCATCGCCAGACCTGCGGTGGCCATCACTGGGCGCACCTCTGCGTGTGATCCGCGCTCAACACAACTCACTCAACAATCGGTTCATACCTTACTCGGACATCGAGACCGACGCCATTCTCTCGATGGACGACGACGCGCACCTCAGACACGACGAGATAGTGTTCGGCTTCCGTGTATGGCGTGAGGCCAGGGATCGGATCGTCGGCTTTCCCGGCCGTTACCACGCGTGGGATCCCAACCCCAGTCACCAGTCATTCCTCTACAACTCGAACTACTCGTGCGAACTGTCAATGGTGTTGACCGGCGCCGCCTTCTTCCACAAAGTGAGTGCAGAGTCGACCTGTGCTGACCTGTCCTGTGCTCACACATGTCCTCTCTCTCCTTCCGTAGTACTACAGCTATCTCTACACGCATTCAATGCCAACAGCGATCAGAGCCAAAGTGGACGAGTATATGAACTGCGAGGACATTGCGATGAACTTCTTGGTGGCGCACATCTCACGCCAGCCGCCAATCAAAGTTACCTCGCGCTGGACGTTCCGGTGCGCCGGCTGTCCGGTCAGTCTATCCGAAGACGACTCGCATTTCAACGAACGGCATAAATGTATTAACTATTTCGTTGAAGTCTACGGTTATATGCCTTTACTTAACACTCAGTTTAGAGCAGATTCTGTACTCTTTAAGACACGTATTCCGCACGACAAACAAAAATGCTTTAAATTTATTTGAATTAATAACTTTTATTTATTATTATAATTGTAATTAAATGCCATAATTAGAGCTATTTTATTGTTATTTATATAAGTTTTGATATGATTTTTATTTCAATTCATGTATAGAATTCGTGTAATTCGACGGATTAGATGCCAAATCACTGTTAATAATATAATTAATTATTTATATCACTATAAAAACTGATCATGATCATCTCTGTAATTACTGAATAGTACTTTCAATACCATTATTCGAGTATTAAAATTAAAACAATAATTGATAATCAGTTTTATTCATCATTTACCACTCAAAGAGGAGTATATAATTTCGCCTGAGCCCACCCCACCCCAATTATTTAAACTAGTAAAATCTATTTTAGCGATCAAACTGTAATTAAATAATCAACACTGATATCAATGCATATTAGCAAGTTTAGTTCTGTTATTACTAACACAGCCTATGGCTCGGGCTCCACAGCAGCAGCTCCTCACTGCGTCGGATGCATCCCTGGGTCATGTCAAGCGTGAATCGCGGGCTGTGTTGAAGGGCAAAAAAGGTACTTTAAAGGCAGTGCCAATGCCCACCTCATACCTGGCTCATTGCCAGTTGCTATCCGCGGTGTGTTGCGGGCGTGCGTCCACACCGGGAGGGGGCGGATAGCGAACAAACATTTTTCGGTTAATTCTTGGTCATCCCTAGTATAGAGTGTTGCGAACCCTTGTTTTTAATCACGTTTTAATTGATTTCGATTCAAAAAATGGAATTATAAATACAATGCGCGCGCGTTTTCTAATTACAGCCATCCATACAATTAAGTTAATTAATATAAATTGGATTATATATACGATTATATATCGATATAGTCATCGATTGGTATAATAAGTGCACAAATATTATCGGGAATTCTGTTACAAATAGCATAATATGTCAATAAATGAGCTTGATTAATGCTGCTAACATGCTAAATAGTACTAGAATACTACATTAATATAGGTTGTTGTTGATTATCATCTTGTACAAATCAAATTTGGTCAGTTTTGGTCCGGTAATAGTAATAATAATAGTCATCTTGGTCTTGTTCTTGTTGCGATGCTCTTGGTCTCTATCTCTTGGACTCGTCGGTGACAAACATGAACGAGAAGAGCGAGGTGACGTACTTGGTCAGCGCGTTGTCGCCCAGCTTGCCCTTGGCCTTCTTGCCGGCGGCCGGCTTATACTTCTGACACTCTTTGGAGCTCTCGGGGAACAGGTCTTTAGGACAGGCCATGTTTGTCAGCGAACCGGAGATACCGCCCATGAAGTTGTCGTACTGTTTGATCGCATTGGAGCCGCACTTGTCTTCGATCATCTTCGCCGAACACGAGTGCCACCGGACGTACGCACAGCACATCCGGCCGTGACTCTCGTCGGCCTTACCCTCGACCTGTTCATCGATCTCGTCGACCGCGGCCAAGAAGTCGTTGTTACAGCTCTTCTTGTACTCCTCAGTGCTGAGCACCTTCTTGTGCATACACGGACTCTCCTTAAGGAACTCGACTCTGTCCGGGTTGTCGTGTTTGCAGAACTTGTTCATTCGGTTGGTGATCATGTCGAGGACCAGGTCCATCAGCTCCCGGTGAAGAGGCGTTCCGCACTTCTTGCCGTAGGTTTTGGCGCATTTCACGGTATCGTCCTTAAGTGTACTAGGTTAAAAAGAAAATGGCATACCTTTAGTACAGCCAATCATCTTGCTAATTCAAAATTGCTCTGATAATACACTTTTAATCTTGGATTTTTTCATCTACACTAAAAATAGTTAATTATAATCGATAATAGCCTTTGTTTTTTGGCCTTGCTCACTGAAATTCTCCAGTCATAGACAACTGGCGAATCAGTGATCATGGTCATTTGATTCAATCAGTAGATAATCAATCGATAACCAAGATCTAGATAAATGTGATCGATAGCCAAGTCCAGCATAGCTCACCTGCACAACTTGTCGAGTCCCTTGGAGGTGGCGATGATGGAGGTGGGATCCTTGCCCTTGCCGAGCGCCTGCACCTTGTTGATGCAGGTCTCCATCTCGCGCAGGTGACACTGGTCAGACTTCTTGCGGTTGCGGCGCCGCTTATTGCGCTGGGCATCGGACTGGCCAATCAATACCACCACTAATGCCAAGCACAGGACGACTGTCAACAGTGAAAAACAGTATTAACAAGGTGACATCTTGGCCAAAGTAGTGATTCTCAACAATGATCACGCAATCAAACGACAAATAACACGCTGAAAATCAATTAGCAATATAGAACAGGCAGACAAAGAACTTTTGCAAACTTGGTTCGCAAGCAGTTCAGAACTTTTCCAACAATCCGGGATAACTCACATTTGATATTCATGTTCGGCCACTGATCGCACGCTCACTGTTCAGGGTCTGACTGGTCTGGTCTTACACTACTGGCAATGGTGTTGTCCGGAGTGGCGAACGACGATTGACTGGCGGCTCGACTACAGGTGCGCCGCAAATAAATAAGTTTCACTGACTCTGAGATAAGGCTGTCGTCAGAGGAGACGACGAAAAACAAGAATTAATTAAAGATTTCTCTTTTGGCTTCACTCGTGAGCCAACACTCGGTGTCTCTCTATTTCAAGAGCAGTCAGTCAGCGCTCACTTTTCCCCGAAATTCAGTGGCAATTACTGGCCTTAGTATACAATCCGTACACCTGTGCCAAGGTCACGCTTGGCTGGTGCGTATGAGCAAGCTGGTCCTCCCAGCAGACCTGATTTGCCTGGTTTATTGCCAGCCATTTCACCCTTGATTGTCTTCTCAGTTACTTAGCTCACAAACACTTGGTATCAATTTTCCGAAGAGTATAATCAAGTATAGGCTCTCTCTCTCTCTCTCTCTCTCTCTCTCTCTCGCCATCTCTCCCATCGTTCACTCCATACCTGTCCGGCACTGACGCAACGAATTGAAGCCAAGTTGAGAATCGCATCTAATTATAGGCTTTCCTCATATCGTTTGATAGGCTTTTTGTTTTATATTATGCGAAACCGATTTCAATGCAATCATAAGTGAAATCATTTGGAAATAATTGATTGCAATTAGCGTTTAGTTCGCAATCGGCAAACGATTATCGATTCGGCTAACAATTACCTCGACTATTGATCAACTATTCCGTTCATTCAGTTTCCAAAATATTTTATCGAGTATTTGATTAATCGATTGAATCAATGATTGAGTGATAAGTTTGTGCGATAATTGATGAATAAATATTCAACAATTTTCCACTGGCTATGACTTATCAATGCAAATTGAGACAAAAATCCAGTGGAATAAGTCGAATAAGCTTGCTAAATATGCTGGCTGTCGAAACTGTGTTGGCACCACCGAACTAGCATAATCTCAATCAGACAATTAGTGTGAAAGTCATAAACAATTTCCGTTTCGCATAACAATCTCAGTAATGATCATAATCTTGGTGTTGGGGTTACGCAACACAACTGCCAGTCGACTGATCTCGATATCAGTGGTGCGAACAAAGCGAATAAATTGTCGTTTATATAACTTTTGGCTGATTGTTGTCGAATGGCATCGAATTTAGTGTCGAGTTTGTGTCGCCAATTGAGGCCCTATTTTGCAGGTATACACGAAAAGTGTCAGATAATCAAGTGATAGAATGCCAGGTATTTTTAGACATTGCTTGATAATCGGTAATCGGTTTTGAAGGCGAAAAATGAAAGTAAACAGTCGTTTGTCGACCAATTATATTGAAAAATAATAGCGAATTAGTAGTGAAAAGACAGACAAACGATAAGTGGTTTATAATGTGTTTCGGATCTCAAGTCCCGAATCGATATCCCGTCGATAATCCCGATAACAGCGGTCACAGACAGACCCCGTTCAGGGCTTTCGGGCGATTCGTGATTTGCATTTCAAATCTGTTGTGAAACCGACAGAAAGTTTTGTTTCTCTTTTACTCGAATGTATTTAAAATCTAGTTTTTCGGGAAAACAACTTTCGCTGACATTCAGTGCTTCGGCTTTCGCTATCATTGGAGACAATCGGTTGACGACTGGCAGAGATGGAGGCCTGAGATGGGATAATCCTGGTTATAGAGGGTCGACAACAGGTTCTGCAATAATCATGCAAAACCAGAGAATGACTCACAAACGGGTGAGTGATGTCAGTGTCCAAGATATTTGACGGCAAACGTATAGGCATTGGAAAACAGAAAACTTCAGAAACAAATCACAAGTTTTTTATTGAATGAATTGTCAAATCAAATGTCAATTAAATTTAAACATTGAATACAAAATAAGTTTTGATTTTTGAGGCAAATAATTAAATGATTGGTAAGTTTTCAAAACAATTATCGAGGGTTTTACTCATTAATAAGACTTTCCTAAAAAGCGAATTAAAAGTACTTTCAATATAATAATAATAATTAACGTCTTATAAGAACTTCAATCCAATAGTTATCAAAAACACTTCAAATCAAAATCGAATTACAAACCGAACGTATCGTCAAATTAAATCACAGCCAAAATTGGAATTAAATATTGCAATAATCAAGATAATTGAGAGATAATACGAGATTCTAGATTATAAACATTCTAATCCTAACTTATAAAATATTGGTTTTGGCACTGGTATTGGGTTTTGTTTAAAAATCGTTACAAACAATTGAATTCTTAAAAAATATTGCAATCGTTGAGAATCACAATCAATAGTAATCAAAGTTATCGAATAAACCCTATAAATGGTCAAAAAAAAGTTGTCATTAATTATCATAACTATTATAAGTCTAACTAAATGTGCGAATAATTAAGGCATTCCCGCATTAATGTAGCGTTCGATTTCATGTCTCGCGACCACTGCGGCCAATGATAGTCAGTGACTGACCGACTCTATGCAAATCACTGCTTAGATTTGGTTTGAATATCTGGATTAGCGAATATTATTGGCTTGCCAGAATCTGGCAAGTTTCAAGCCAGCCCTCCTCTGCCAAGCGGCGTTGCCTTAAGAGAATAGACTTCAAATCCAATGATTAATCCTAAATAATAATGCGATTAAAAAAATAGTCAAAAGAATATGTCTTTGAATTAGTGCTGGGATCCGATGAGGCCGATAGTGGTGTCGCCGTTGGCCTGAACAGTGATCCGGAACTGTCTTTGGGTCTTCGCCTTCACGTGCTCTATGATCTGATCCCTGGCCAGAAAACAGTTGTGCATAAGACCACTGATTTTGAACGACTGGTCATTGGTTTTGGGCGTCTCGACCGACGTCTCGGTCGTCAGCTGAAGATTGCGAATCGTCTGACCGTTTTTGCCGACAATCAGACCGATCAGAAACGACGGCACATGTAAGTGGACAGTCATGCCTCCTGAGGAACAGATGGGATCAGTTGACGGCCGAACAGATCAATCAGTGGCACAGATTCTGTGCGCCAGTGGTTAGTCAGACATGGGATCTGTGATTCAGACTATTGGGCAACCGATGGGAACCATCTGTCCCTTAAGATGGGATCAGATGTTTATGAGGAAAGTCTAGCCATAAATCAGAAGCACTTCTGAATTCAATGAATGGTTAATTAGAATTACAAAACAATTTCAATGATATGGGAAAAGAGATAAACCAAATCAAAGATTCAATTCTCCAGTCTATGGGAAAGTCTGGTCGGAAGAGGCGTTGCGGGTGAAGGCCGTCGGCTGTCTTACCGGGAATGTCACAGTTCTGCTTGAACTTCATCTGCCGCTCCTCACTGATGGACGAGAAGTGTTCGGACGCCGACAGGATCTCGGCCTTCACTTTAAGCACATCTTCGCGTCGGCCAGTGATTATGAACACCGGCTCTTCGCCGCTGACCGGCGTCTGGATGTACGTCTTTGACTTGGCTCTCAGCAGCTTGATCTTAGATCCTGGTCGGGGAGACAATGGTCAGACACAGGGGTCAAGTTAGCCGCTGACCACTTACCTTGTTTGCCGACGATCTGTGCCACGTGTGTCGAGGTCGGCACCGACACGACTTCACAGTAGTTCTTCTCGCCCTTTGCCGACTGGCCGTTGACCGGTGGCGGCGGCGGTCCGACCAAATTGCCGTAGCGGCGAGTGATCGGGTCGTCGGCGACCGGCTCGGTATGCGAAGGTATCTCTTCGAGAAGTGAGACACAGTTGTCGACCAACACCTCCTGACTGAGCTCGAGTTCGGCCAACTGTCGGGCGATCTCGTAGAGCCTGTCCATCGACACGCCCGCCGACGGCTTATTGTTGGTCTCGCTTTGCCGGCTTCGCCACAACGGGACGTACGGTTTTTGGGATCCGTTAGGACTCATCTCGGCGTTGATTGGATTGAATTAAAACTTGAGATCAATTGAGATCTAAATTAAGATTCGAGGCTAAGAAGTGTCGGATAAAAGTCGTTATAAAATCGTTTGAATGCGTTAACTGATCGGTCAGAGGACTGGCACTGGAATGAGACCTCTTGGCTGTCAAACGTGACGATCAGCTGTGGCGCCAAAGTGGTGACAAACTTCTTGTTCATCTATTATGTCCTCTAATTGGAGCGCTGGCTCACCATGGGCTTCACTGTCAGCCAATAGGGTCACTCAACACTCATCTAGGTCGTCTTATATGGCAGTTCGAAACTTTCACCCTTGGTGTGAGACCGAGTTCAGTACTAAGGGCCGGGTTGAGGGCCGGCACTGTCACCGGTCGAGTGTCATAGAGGGAAAGTTTGCTTGAAAAATGGTTCACTGGGTTACTAACACTGTGCTGTCCTGTCATGTCCTTCAGAACTCTTGACTTGTTATCTCATGACTCGCTTCCAGAAGTTTTGACTACAAGTGTCGGAACTCTTAATCCGGATTAACACTCGAGATAACACCACTTTTGGGGAAAGGATTAGCTGTTTTGTGGTGCGGAGGACAGTAAACAAGTTTAATCTTGTTTAGATTTGTCTGTTTCCGAACTATTGCACACAATCTGCAGTAAACAAGTCAATTTCAAGTGAATCACCATGATTACTAGTTGAACAAAATGGTTTTTGTAGTAAATCACATTAACCTTGATCATTCTTAGAAAGAGTTGATAGAGAAAACAAGCTATAATCATCATGTGAAATCTTATTTAGTAACTTTCCTAGTAATTAAGTTTGCCTTGAGCGATTTGATTGCTTTTAGCTGGCTATCATCCAACGGGTCATTGAATTAGCTTGGTGATTCTGCAAATCTAGTTTAGTTTAAATGCTCCAAAAAAATGTTTATTCAATTGAATAACGAAACAAATGATCACTTTATTAATTAATTACAAATATTTGTATCCGAATTAAAACTGTTTGTGACTAAAGTCAGTTGTGATGACAATTAATGACATTAATCGAGTAATTAATTTGTATTCTCTGTTTGTTCGCATCGATTGTGGCCTCAAATGTGACAAAGACTTCGACAATGGCTTTAATGTCCGGATCAGTCGATGACTACAATTGTCTGATAGACTAAAATGATAATTGAATGTTCTGTCTGTGGTGTGAATCAACTCTTAAGTTATAGAAAAGCACAGAAAATGAAAATCTTGTTTAGAAAATGGTTGACTCGGCTCTGGTTCGGGCACAGGAGGTCTCGAATCG
>JAQGBE010001075.1:0-12799 GCA_034698225.1 Scheloribates latipes | reverse complement strand
TGTACTCAACGCATTTCACACAATATTCATGTGCAATATTTCTGGAATGTTCTGCAAAATAGAACTCAATTATAAATAAAATTCCATAAATTTCGACATTAATATTATCTGAAGTGCGTTGAGTACTGTGCAGTGAAGGAGCGAAAGATAGTAACTATTGCTGTGTTCGTATGAGAAGCGCATCAGTTATTGTAGACCAAGTGTGTGCTAACTAATGCGCTTCATCTACAACACCGGACTATCTTTCGCTCCTTCACCGCACAGTATATCCAAGTCGAGCCGAATTATTATTTGACAGGCGATATGTACTAAAAAAACGTTTGGCTCACGACTGTATCAAGTGCTATGTGCTATATTAATATATACAGTATATAAACTTGAATTAAATAACACTAGGATCTAAATTGGTTCTTGGTTATGTCTGCCGCTATATGCAATGTACATCACTAGCAATACTAGCTGTAGGTTAGGTATCTTTTGGCGATCCTCTGGCACTTCGAAATAGGTTTGAGAGGATAATCAAACGCCTCGAATGCGAACAAGTTTTGCGCTATAAATGTGTTCGCCTCCGAGTGATGATCATTATGTCGACACTTCTCAACAGCTCTCTTATGAATGGATAATAATTTTGCTCATTATTTAGTGACAGAATCTATATTACATATTCTAATAGAATTTGAACCTTGAGCAAATAGCTTATTCCATAATCCCTTATTCTTTTGGCAGAATTGAGCTGATTATAGTGCAAATATTTGGTCTAGATCATTGCACGAGTTGTGCAATACTTTTAATTTATTATATTAATAATAAATTGATATTTATATCCATAATTGATGGCTCAGATGTCGTTTTATAATCCGAGAAATGAATATCAGTTATCCGAGAGATTTCGCAGCCGTTGTTCGCCAACTCTAAGAGAAGCCTATAATATATTCAAAGGTGAAATGTGTGTATCATTTGATTCATTTTCATTTCGGTTTGCATAGCAATCATAACGCGATTTCATAGAGCTTTAGTCGATTCCCTACTTAAGCTCAAGAGTTTAATTGAATTAATGATGATTTGATTTAGTCGTAAGTGCAGTGAAAGCGAGTCTTATTGGCAGAGAGTATCGCATAATCTCAGGTCAGAGCCGAGTGTTTGCGCGCATCGGTCGGTGCGGTCGGAGCCGCCCCTCAATTAGCTGTCAGGTCTGGTCTCTGGTTCTGTTCTGTTGTGGTGTTCGTGAGTTTGCGTCTGTTGTGAAGCGCTTCCATTTGTACCCATCCTTACGGAGGGCTCCAACGGTAGACACGTTAGACATGTCAGACATTAAACAATTGGCGACCCATTGAAGTCACGTTTCATTTCACTCCTTCTATGACTGTCTCTCCAATTCGCTGAAATGCATTAAACGATTTGACATTTTGTTTATTAGTTTATAATTTAATCGCCTTTTAAACTCAATGACACACATTTGAAGGCATCGTTCGCTTCGATAGAGCCGTTTATGTTTGGCTGTTTGGCGAGAATAAAGTCTTTTTTTTGTGATGTTGTGATACATATCTATTAATAATTTTTATAAAGAGATAATATTTATTGTTAACTACTTATAAATATTTATTTTTATTCGACATTCGTGTAAAGTAGAAGTCAGTTATTCACCGCGACCTCAATCATGAGTATAATATGTGAGCAATATTTGCATTGAAATTATTGTTTATTGTAATGCAATTTGTTTGACAGCGCATTACCGCCGAGTGTTTGCACTTTTAATTCGCTTTTCAATTAACCACAAAAGCAGACAAACGTTAAACGCTTTTAACATTTAATACCAATTCAATCAACAAATGAGTGAATGAAAGAGAGCGCAAACAACCCCTCAAAGCATACTTCACTGCAACACATGACTCAATAGCTTTCACTTTCGCTGACAATTTGTGACAAACCTTTTGATGAATGTTTCCGATTATTATGTATTGCAAGTGACAAAAGCCAACCAATAACTCGATGTTTGCCTTCCAGAGCCCTCCGTCTGAACTGAAACGACTGACACCGACCTCGCAGTTGAGCCTTAATGACGAACCGGTAGACCAAACCATAGACCTCGACCTCAACCTCGAGCAGACCATTGCGTCCGACAGTACAAACAATAATATCATCGATCAGTTGCCCGAAATGGAGACGTTTGAAGTGGAGCTGGTCAAAGACCAACAGGGACTGGGCATCACTATTGCTGGCTACGTCTGTGAGAAAGGTAATTATCTCGCATAATATCTCGTATGTAATGCAATATTTGACGACTCTATATATTTTCAGAGGAGATATCCGGAATATTCATTAAGAGTATAGCACCGGGAAGTGTGGCCGACGTCTCCAAACGAATTGCTGTAAACGATCAGATAATAGAGGTTAGCTTTTCTTCGATACCTAACCTGAGCACTGTTTAACCGGTTGGGTTCAGGTGGACGGCCGCTCTCTGTTCGGCTACACCAACCATCAGGCCGTGGAAGTGCTCAGAAACACCGGAAAGATTGTAAAACTTCGTTTGGCTCGATATCTGAGAGGATCCAAATACGAACAGCTCCAGCAAGCAATCGCCACTCCCGACCCTCCCTCGCCATATCTCAGTCACTCCATTCCCGGCTCCACTATTATCCAGATCTACGACCAAACATCAGATTCGGTTCAGAGGAGTCAAACATTTAGCATCAATTCGGACGATACAATCAAAAGCGAGAAGCAATCCAATGAAGAGCTTAGGAGGAGATGGGAGCTGATTGTCGGCGACAACTTCGAGATTGTGGTATCACTCGCAACACTCCCTATGCTTTGACGATATACATGTATATCTGCTGTTCTCTTAGATCGCCAATATTACCAAGTTCAAAGAAGGGGGAGGTCTGGGCATTAGTTTGGAGGGAACGGTAGACGTAGAGAACGGCAACGAAGTCCGACCCCATCATTACATTCGGTCCATACTATCGGACGGTCCGGTCGGTGTCAATGGGATTCTGAGGAGTGGAGACGAACTGTTAGAGGTTTGATGTCCTGTGTGTCGGACACAATGCGATCCTAACGCTCGGGTCCTGTTCTCAGGTCAACGGAACACAACTTCATGGTCTGAGTCACTCAGATGTGGTGCCATTACTCAAGGACTTGCCAATGGAAGTGCAAATGATCTGCGCCCGACTCAAGAGTAGCGCAAATCGTGATATTTTAGTCAATAACTTCGATGCCATCTCTAGTGATAACCAGAGCTCAACTCCTCGAACGGAATTAGACATGTATTCAGTGAACGGTTCGCTCACATCGATTGTTCCCTCCATTGAACGACTAGTCAAAGCCAAATCTGACGGCTCTCTGGCCATAACCACTCTTCCGAATGCATCGATCACTTCTGACTTGAATAAAATGAAGTCGCGTTCATTGGAGCCGTTGACTGGTCTGGCCATGTGGAACAGCGAGCCGCAGATCATCGAATTGGTCAAAGGCGACCGCGGCCTCGGCTTCAGCATTCTTGACTACCAGGTAAGCCATGTCTGGCCAGTTAATTAACCATGCATTTGGTGACACTTGATCTCTATTGTCGCCCAACGCAGGACCCGATGAACCCGACAGAGACGGTGATAGTGATCCGAAGTCTGGTGCCGGGAGGGGTTGCCCAACAGGACGGTCGGCTCATTCCAGGCGACCGACTCCTGTTCGTCAACGAGACTATTCTGGAGAACGCGACTCTGGATCTGGCGGTGAATACGTTGAAGTCGGCGCCGAAGGGCAAAGTGGTCATAGGAGTGGCCAAACCGTTACCGTTGCCCGAGAGTAACGTTCCATGTATTCAATCGCCGATCGATAGTCAGGTGAGTGACACCACTTTCGTCACTCATGCCGGTCAGGGCAGGGATCGGGGCTTACAAGCAATACAGTCTACTATATCTACCACTTCTTCGACTCTTCTCTCTCTATATAAGTCCGAAAGCTTCTGATATCTCTAATGCGTTAGTGTATCGGCACAAGTATTATACGTTTGAGACGTTTATTTGACAATTAATTAATTGTAATAATAAATTAATTAATTAATTAATGATTAATGCATTAGAATTATGCAAATTTTGCTATTAATTAATCATTTTATATGTTGTCATATATTTGAAACAAATTTAGTTGAGTCTCAAAATTGATTGTAATTACGGAACAAAACAGACGAACAAAAGCAATACAATTGTAATCTTGTTATAAATGATTGGTTTTATCGCTACACTTATATATATATAATAATTGAATTTGATTTGATTTGATTTGCATTTAACTGAATCTCATTTACAACTTGTGTAAAATCGGTCTCACATTAAACGAGTGCTAGTATTTGACAATTGATTGTTATTTTGATCTCTCTTTTGCATTAATACCACGTTTTGTCCATTTTGTGTAACCGTTAGAACAATGGATTAGGTCTTAGTGTTAGTGTCTGTCCATTGCTTGCCTTCGCTGCTAATACTCTACGAAATGAAATATATATAATTTATAATAATAAAAATTGTTTCACTGAAAGCGATAATTGATTTGATTTTACCAAACATTTTACAGCGACTGACAATCGACGAATGGGACAAATCAGTTAAGATGACTGACCTCTCGAAAGAGCAAACTATTGATAAGTTAGACAATAAGTCACTCAATTCAAGTGAACAATCACTGCATTCTCTGCAATCACTGCAATCCATACCAATCCAGTCGTTCGGACGCGACGACGAGTCAAAGGTAGGATCAATTGACAACTTCGGTCACTCCACTCAACTCAAACTCAAACTCTTTCTCAAACCTATATCTAGTGTTCCAAAAGCGAAGTCTCTCGTCAGCAGTCAATCAATTCCGTTGATTCATTTGAGTCGCACTTGTCTTCGAGCGCCGGCTCTTTAGCCGAGCACTTGTCCAGTGTTCCGGTCGATCCGTACAATTTGCCTATCAGTCCGTCTCCGACTGCCAGTGCCGGCAATCTAGTGCTGAGCGAGTCTCGCAGCTCAACCCCTCTCGAGTACAGTTCTTCGCGGTCTCCCAGTCCGTCATACCATAACGCTATGGCCACTCCACTGCCCGCAGCACTCGAGAGGACTATTAAGATAGTGAAAGGAAACGAACCTTTAGGTCAGTTCTGTTCTCTGCTGTCCTGTTCTGTCTGTTTGTCTCCTCTATTGACTCAACTGATTAATCGTTTGTTAGGTCTGACCCTCGAGTTGGCCGATAGAGGCGTCAATGGTATGATCGTTAAGAATCTGTCCAAAACGGGTGCCGTCTTTCGTGACGCACGGATCCAAAGAGGGGACTATTTATTGGCCATCAATAGTGAAAGTCTGAGGAATATAACGAATTCCAAAGCAAGAGCTATACTCAGAAGAGCTCAACTCATCGGCACTGAAATTGTGTACGAATTGCGATCTCTTTTCACTTGATTTGAATGACTTTTCACTCGATTTGTTCCAATAGTTTCAAATATATCCCTTCGAGCGACGCCGAAGTGCACAAACAGTCGGCCCTCTTAGCTATGCAAAGCCATACGCCTCCTGTCGACAGGGCATCGCCTTCTCTGCTGCCACTACTGCGGCGCACACCCAGTCCCAGGTACTGACCTCTTCTTGCCTTCGGTTGCTTGTTGTTACAGAATTATACAGCATTTTCAATATCTTTCTCTGATTAATGAGTTTGGAGTTGTCTGGCTGTCAATGGATGCGTTGCCAGATTGACGCGATCATTGTGCTAATCCAGATTGTCTTTGACACAATAAATACTTTATTTTCTATGATTTTGCTTTTATTTATCATTTTTGTCAATTGTGTCGTCATTTTGATTGTCAGATAACAAGAGCCAGCAATAGAGGAGAATAGGCCTGAGATTGGCCTCATTTGTCAGTCAGTCCGCACTCATTAACAATGAGCGAAGAAGTTTGCAATCAATAGAATTGTTAGTCTCTTAAGTGGCATAATATGTTGCGAACGAGCGAAAGGCGCGTCAGATCTGATGGCAATTGAGTGGAAACAGTGGAATGCAATGCAAATACCATTGCAATGGTATGGCTCAGAAAAGGTGTTTTATATCTGGAACAGTCTAATAGACCAATAGTCGGATCGGCCGACGACTGCAATGTTTCAGACGAGAGCTAATGGTTTTGCTTTGTTGAGTGCAAACAATTGCATAATTGACTAGAAGTGCAAACCTTGCGAACCGTTGGCAACCCATTGGAAGACCGCTGCAAACCACTGCCAACACTGCCATCAGTGCCATAACGGGTCCTAATTATGCGGGCATTCGTTCCGCACAGCAATCGAGTCAACAAAGTGTTGAAGAGATTAGTTTTGGATCGCTTTCCGTTTGACGCAAACTTTGATTGAGTGATGCACTGAATCACTGGTCTCTTAATTACATTCATTCAAAGTTCACTTAATTCGAGTCGACTTTCATTAAGTTTTGTCCCGAATCTGACATTAAATCCGAGTAAGTGTTGGCTCGAAAGTCCAAAATTACTCGATATGTGAACAAGAAATTGACGTTTGGCTCAAATCGACAGACCCTATGAGACAATAAATATAAGTATCCGTCGATTCTTTAATTTATTAACTCTAGAATTGACTCAAAGCAACAAAACTACTCACAAAACAGGCTTTGCATTAGTCGAGTGAAGTCGAGTCGGTTCGGGTGTCCTGAGTCCGGACTCGGGAGACAGTGGTCGCGCACCACAAATAAATTGGCGCGTTTTTGCCCTTTCAATCACAAGACTTAGAAACAGAACTGTCATTGTTGTCCATCACTAATGCAAATCTTGATATTCATCGCCATTTGAATACTTAATGAGCAGACAATTAGATATATATTTGCTCTCAATTAATATTGTCGTTCGTATTAACTCTATTCTAATTTTTATTCACCAAAGTTTCAGATAATATGTGAATATAAAAAACTATGAATAGACGACTGATTCGAATGATTAGATCTATAATTCTTTTGAATATTATAAAGCAATAGAATAATACAATAAATTAGCATTAATTAGCAGTTCATCAAACATTTTTTATGCAGCATTAGTAGTGTATTATTAGTAGGTTTAGTTTACTTACTTGGAGCTAATTAATTAAGCTTTTAATCTTTGAGTTAAATTAAATCAAGTTTTCAGACTTTAACTCCACTGAAGAACAAATGCTTTGAATTGTTTTCCAATGTAGTGATTGAGACGTTGTTTGAGAGTGTATTGAATGGCATATAATGTTTGTTTCGCTGGCATTCGTGTCAAACACTGAACCACTTTTGTCGCTATATATCGAATCAATTATTATTATAAATCTTTCGCTAATTTTTACAAAATGTCTAATAAATCATTTAATAATGGATCTGATGATCATTTTGCGAGAGAACTACTCTTTTGTATTAATTCTCTCTGAACTCGAAAATTCAATTACAACAGAATTGATTGGCTCTCGAGTAGTGATCACAACTCAGTTACGTAAGTGTTTTGCTTACAATGCTTTGCAAAGCAATCCTTGTTTGCGATCACTTTTTCGAGCGAAACAAAGTTGCCTTTAATTAATAGATAGTTAGGTATCGAAAGAATATCCAAAGTCTTGTCCAAAATTAATATCACATCGAATGAGATGCCAGGACTTCGACTCCAGAGATGTCAGACATCGAGGAAGATATTGATTCTACGAAATCGATCGCTAAAACGTGTTTTCGGCCAAACATTTGATTTGCAATTCATGTATCGAACTATTTATGCGTTCGTTTGAATATTGAACGACATTTTCATTTCCATTCGCTATTCAAATATATACCAAAATTCTAATTCAGATCATACGACTGGCAGACAAACAGATAATTTAATTAAAAACTAGCCAACAGTTAATAATCAGAGGATATCAGCATTTTTTACGATAGAAAAACGAACTAAAGTTCAGCTTAACTACAGGTCTAAAGAATTTTGAATTTATAACCTTTTGAGTACTTTATTGAGTATTGTGTGAAAAGAATCCATAAAAGAGAATCTTCTGGTCTCTGACGAACCCAATATTTGAATTGAGCCGCAATTCGAGTGCTTTATATGATTGGCACGACCACTACCACTACCACGACGACGACCACGACCACAACCATGGTCATGCTGGTCAATGGTGATGCTGGTCACTGCTGGAATGACATACCTCTGTGTCAAACGCTTTTATATAACTGTTATATGAGTGTTGTTGTCGACTGCGGTTACGACCGTCGGTGTCATTGTGTGTCCCACTAGTGATATGTCATTAACTGTTCGTTCAATTCATTGCAATTTCTCTTTCACTGCTCTCAAAAGGATTTTTCCGAATTATTATCGGTAATAACGATCGCACTGAATGTCGATGCGATCCGACACACAATCACTTGATTGCAAACTTTGACATTAAACCTGTTTTCCAGTTCTCCGTATTTCGGTCCGAAGCCGAGTGACAGCGATAGTGACCCCGAAGTATTGTTCAGCAACCGCTCGACACTGTCTTCCCCTTCAGTCTCATTGCCGACAACGCCGAGTCAGCCACCGGTCGGCCACTCGCCGACCGACCCGTTGCACAATCAAAGAGCGGTTTTATCCTTCAGTTCATTCAATTCGTCAAACGATTCATTTGATGCACAAAAGCCTTCGTTTGACTCTTCTTCCAAACATTCAGTTTTTATACCACAAGACTTGCCTTCGAGTGTAAGTCAAACACCAGACTCGAGGACAACTGGCGTCGAATCACTCGATGCACTCAATACTAAATCACCGAAAGGTCTGTTAATTGCTATTTGTTTGCCATTGCAATCGCAACGGGACTGGCGCTCAAAGCCATCGATGAGTTGACCACAATTTGTTTGACTAGTGATCACTGTTCGCCACTAATGACCTCAAACCGTTGTATTTGAATATAAATAGCAATATAAGGAAAATATTGAGCGAATTAGCCATTAGTTTAGGGCCGAGATTGAGATTGAGATTGCGATCGCTTTGGGCTTAGATTTTCCTGAAATGAATTTTAACGCAAGCATTGAATCGAAGTCTTGTGTTGAGTGTCAATAAAGTGAAGGCAAATGTCAGGACATCTCAGAGTTAGGTCCGTATTGTCGGTCACTCATCGCTTAATCCGATTGTTTGTCACCATTGATGCCATCGATTGTCTTTGTCTGTTACCCAGTTTCTCCGCGAAAGTCCAAAGTGCCTCCAATGTCAGCGATGAACCCAACGGACCAATTATCTAGAAGTAGTGAAAATTTGAAGCAATCAGTCTCTCCGGAACCAAGTTCTTCGAGTAGTGACACGACAAACAACGCCAGTGTGTCCTCCACTGTCACCCGTCAGTGGGGCGAAGAGAGGGTCGTCTTCCTTACTCGCGAAGATGACAAGGGTTTAGGGATCAGTATAGTCGGCGGCAAAGTTGAGATGTTCAACATATCTGCCGGCAGTGCCATCGCGGGCATCTTCATCAAGAACATTCTTCACGACAGTCCCGCCGGACGTGACGGCACACTCAAGAGTGGCGACCGTCTTCTGGAAGTGGATGGCGTTGACCTCCGCGAGGCCACTCACGACAAAGCGGTGGATGCGATCAAAAATGCCAAAAACCCGATTAAGTTCGTCGTTCAGAGTCTTCTGCCGTTTGTGAGCATTAATCTGTGGTTTATTGAGTCAATCGATTCTTACACTGATTTCCATTTCGCAACTTTTAGAGCACTTGTACTCACAATTCAGAGCACACCCCGAATCGCACGGAGACATCAATGGCCTCGAGTGCCACTTTGGCCGCCGTCGAGTCGGTTCCTGAAGAAGACGCGAGCAGTGCTATAGACATATCCGAAGACTGTTCTTCTCCTGTAATAAGCGGTCGCTTAGACTCGACACAAACCGATGTCAAAGAGTCAAAAGGACTGGATTTGAATGTAAGCAACGATTGGCAAACATCGCAAAGCATTGATTGACTTATTGTGTCGTTTTGTCCGAAAAGGATTTGCCCGAAGAGACGACTGAATCTGAGTCTGAAATGAATAGCAAGGATATGACCGGAAAGATAAGGACTTCCAAAGGGCTTCAGGTAGTGCTCAGTTGGGCGAAGAGAGTCGTGAGTTCTCAATATTTGACTGATTGTTCGCCAAACAGATCGATCGGTCGAGCGCTGCCAATGTCAGGTTAAGTCAAACAGAAGTGGATCAGTCAGACGGCGACCAACTCGAAGAAGATGAGTTCGGCTATTCACCAAGTAAATATTGATATCGCATTGCCATTGCCATTTCGGTTGCCATGACATGACATGACCGGTCATTCCCATCAGTCCCGACTGTCCTCGAGTCCTCTGCCAATCAATCCCATCAATGCATTCATATTATGTTAATTCACAATAAAATCTTTTGACTCATCGCCCGAATTGAATGACTGAATGGCTGTCTGAGTGGTGTCGAGTCGACTGCCCTCTCAACGACTCAATGGTCTCAATGTCCTCGATGTCTTGTAATTATCTGTTGTGTTGTTGGCAATGGTGTGATCAGTGATCAGTCCGTCAGTCCGTCAGTCCTGCACTCGAATGGCTTTCCAGTGGCAGAGTTGGAGAGGAGAGGAGAGGAGAGACTGAGGACTCTAAGCATACAAACAGATACACAATAGAAGGGCTTCACTACCAGTAAAATCAATATCAGTTTAAGTATACGTTTATTCGGTTTATTCCTATATTCCGTACGTCTCCCCAACCCTGAGCATCAATAGAGAGTTTTGGAAGCTCTGGCTCTAACTCTAAGTATAAGAATCGTCGATCAATATTAGCCGTCATTTGACGAGAAGTGTCTGATTCTGTGTTGTGTTGTGTTCTGCTCTGCTCTTCTCCCGTCTTATCCATGTTCACAATGAACTCCCATCTCTCCAATGTTGACAATTAGCGTCAGACAGGCCTCGCGGCCCGAACTCGAGACCAGCTAACCCGTGACCAGCGGTAGCGCCCCAAACAAGCCATGGTTTGATCTGACACTACCTCTTCTGCCAGATATGTAACTCTTAGAGTGGCTCTCATTCCTTGTCTGTGCAGAGACCGAGTCATAGCCCGACACAAGCCTTCACTTCGTTTGCGACTCCTTTTGTGATACGATTTGAATCCAAACTTTTTGTTTAATCGATTGTTGTCTCAAACTTTAATTACCTCGACTCTCGACTCATAACTCAGTCGTTCGGCACTTCCAACACATTAATGTCTGCTCTAATATCCAGCCCTTCATTGAGTATCACTGATGACAACCCCATTGGTATGAATGTCACGACCCGTGCCTTAAATCCTTCACTCAATGCGTTATTCCTTTTCTTATTTCTTTGCTTTAGAATACAAACACTTTAAACACGAAATTAATTTTAATTTCAGAGAAAATTCAGAAGAAATACGGAGATCTCAACGGATATACATTTCTGGTCGACTTACACAAAGGGTTGGCCGGTCTTGGCTTGAGTCTGGCCGGCAATCGGGACCGAACCAAAATGAGTGTCTTCGTCTGTGGCCTCCACCCGAAGGGAAGCGCTTTCAAAGATGGAAGGATTCAGATCGGAGACGAGATTCTTGAGGTGTGTCTCACGAGTGGTGTCCGACTCAGTCCCCGCTAATCAACGCATTTGTATCACTCGTCTGATTAGGTCAATGGCATTGTAGTCCAGGGAAGGTGTCATTTGAACGCTTCGGCAATCATCAAGAGTTTGATTGGACCCGTATATAAGATAATTGTTCTCAGGTAAGAGTGTGACCGCGATGGCAGTGACCAGCGATATATTGTCTTATGTCTGGTGCCTATCTGTCCCTATCTTTAGACGCGACGGTGCCTTGAACGAGATGGCCGTTAAGCCGCTCACACAGTTTCCCGTCCATTTAGAAGACGATATAATCGAAGAGAAATATAGCAAATTCAAAGGCGTCCGCACTCTTACCGTCAGAAAAGTGGGTCTTTCTCTCTGTGCCTCTCATCGGATGTTCGCCTCATTAATGTCTGTGTGTTTGCAGAGCTCTCATGGCTTAGGAATTATGATAATCGAAGGCAAGCATTCAGAACTCGGTCGCGGAGTCTTCGTTTCCGACATACAAGAGGGCAGTCCCGCAGAGTTGGCCGGTCTTAGTGTCGGAGATATGATATTATGTGTGAATCTAATCGATTTGATTGGAGCCGACTATGAAACGGTCAGTTCCTCTCTCCTGCCATCGCTCACAACCTCATTCCAAGATTCTATTTTGAAGGCGGCCTCAGCTCTGAAGAACGCCGACGGGTTACTGACGCTAGTGGTCGCTAAGCCGACGAAGACTAGTCTCCAGGACATGATTGTCGAAACCGAGTCCAACGAAAACCTTTGTTCGCCCGAACTGAAGAAGGAGTGCATTAGTAAGTGATTGCGTTTCACCTTTCCTTTCGGTCTTTGATTGATAGACCGATACTAAGGCTCTCCACTCGTCAGCACATGTATTGCCAATCACTATAGGTTTGGCACGTCTTAAGTCCGACCGATCTATCAATTGATCGATCATCTGATGAGCACTGCCTCAGCACTGCCGCACTTCAGGCATACCTTTGCACCCAATGCTAATGCAATCGCCGGTTGACTCGTATTCCCGATCGCTATCAATATTTCAAACCAACAAATCTCCTAATATATGATCACTCAGTTTCCGATGTCTTATTCAACACTTGCCTCGCTCTTCATCGAGCTATTGGTGCTACAACACCAACACCAGCACCAAGACCAAGACTAACTAGGCTAGATAGCGATGAGCTGACTGAGATGTCTATTCGGATAGCGAGCCATTGTTTC
>JAQGBE010001074.1:0-12805 GCA_034698225.1 Scheloribates latipes | reverse complement strand
TTGAGGACAAGACTAGACTCGAAGGAGTGGCCAAACAGTGGCGAAGAGTTATCGATTACAATACGATTAAGACTTTAAAAGTTAATCGCTATGAAGATTCATTGCGATTGAATGGCGAATATAAAGCCTTTGAAACATTTGTTTGCAGATCTAATTATCTCGTATTTATTTGGAGATCTGATGGTAAAGAAGATTACAAACTTCTGCAGGAATTGTTCGATAAATGCCTAAACATTAGCAAAATTATATTCAATAACATTCACATCAAAAGTCCATTGATTGCAGTGATAGACAAGAATTGCCAGCGTTTGGACTCAATGGAGATAAACAGATGTCAATTGAGTGAAGAAGTGATTACTCTATTCGGTAGTGATTTGGGACCGAAATTCAAACGATTAGCCATCGATTCCTATTGTTATAATAGACTCACAGTTGAATCGGAAAACCTATTGTTGGCTAACTGTCCGAATGTCGAGTCATTGAAGTGCAGCTCATTTTCGGTATTCAGTGACAGAAGCGATGACTTTCTGCCGAAACTCAAGTCATTGAACACTACTATCAATGCCAACAATGTCTCACTTTTTGCCGATTTTGTCCACAAATACAAAGAAATGAAAAGTCTTTCATTGAAGATATTGTCAGACAAATTGATTGACGTTTTGAATGCCGTTTCCCTCCTGAAAGACATCAATGATTTAGAGATTCGTTTCTATCCAAATTCGAGTGAAGACTATCTGGTGATCAATATTGACCGACAATTGCAACAAATCGGCAGAAATTGTCGTCAATTGAAACGATTCTATTTGAATATATATTACGTAAGAATTGAAGGCAATATTTGGCGAAATTTTGGTGAATTCCGTGTATTGGAGTCATTGTGTCTGAATTTCAACACAACTGTCGATCAGTTCATGGCTTTAATCGGACTCAAGCATAATATCAAACAGATATCGGTTCTAACATCTAAAGCCAAAGAAGAAATGTTTACTAATATCCATCTATTTGTTCCCAATTTGAAGTCATTTACATTTTATACATACAATGAAGTGACGGACAAATTGTTGGACTCATTGTCTCATTTGAATCACTTGAAAGTGATATCTATTCAGTCATATAATAAGCCAAAGATCACCGAATCGGGTGTCAACCGATTGCTCGATAACTGTCCACAACTGACCAAATTCAGAGTAACGTCACCGCATAGAATCGGTAACTTCGCTGATATTGAAGTCCACAAACGAGAAAAGCCAATAATTCATTGGAACGAGTCTTCGGACTCAGAATCCGAGTCTTCAGATACGGAATCCGAGTGATTGCCATCGGATGTCAATCCATAGCACAGATCGATATCCTAGTCATTGATATTCAAGCCCTCGAAGACTTTTCTAATAAGTAATTAGAATAAAATCTAGAAAACATTCTTCTGTTTCCATTCAAAATAACTGATATCTATATTGTCACCAGGCAATTGTCGATTGTTTCCACTGATCCGTAGCTGTGTATTTCGAACACAGATTGATCATCATCAAAATTATCAATCTCTTCCCATATCTTGAAAATTGTTGTTCTTGTCGAACTTTCTGACTTCGATTCTCCATGATCATTAGTTTGCTCGATCACATTTTTCAACATCTTGAAAACAGACCAATAACAAATCAATAATAAAAATTCAATCACCTCCCAAATGATGATTAAAATAATCCACCATGATACAATGATTCTCATGTGTAATATTGACGCAATCATCTTGGAAATGATAATAAACCTGGGCACAACCTTGCTCAATTTATCATTGTTCTGGTGCTGGATCTCTACCCTCGAAGCGAATGCACTATCACTAGACTTGATGTGAGAGTTGTACTGTCGGTCGACACACTTGAGTCGGCACACGTGGCGGCACACCGTCTCGAAGTGGATGCGCGTGACATTAACGGACACATCAATTGGATAGCCGTCTTCTTTGGGCTGTCGTTCGATGAAATGTTTCTTGATCATCATGTTGAACTGTCTATTGTCAGTGTATTTGATTTTGGTGAACGGTATACTCGAATGGAATACTTCGAGAGACGAGATGATTGTACAGTAGAGGCAGTCGGCAAATGTGAACTTAACTTGCTCACCAACCAATCTTGATATATCCGCCAGTGAATCATTCAGACGAGTTTCAAGCAGTTTCATCAAACGAATGATCTGTGAATCACCTTGTTCACTTCTGTTCATATAATACTCGTTGAATCTGTCGATGTCATTCACTCGCAAGGTATCGATGAAAGCCTGGTCTTTACCGAAGGCTTCTTTGATGAGGTAGAGATCACTTTGCTTGTTGAGACTCTGAAGACTGTTGAACAGTGATATTGCTCGGGGATAACACACTGTGATGCCCGGTGAGACATTATCTTGGTGATAATTATCAACAGTGAGTAGGGTATCGTTTAATAGGAAAGCTCTAATCAATGTGATTGACTGTCCAATCATAAAACTGATAGACAACCAAATCGTTATAGTCCATAGAGTTTTATTCATTGATTCCAAACACATGATCTTGGTCAAAACAACTAAGGCTTTAGGCTTGTAAACTTGCTTATTCACAATACCAACACAATTTTTCAAATGCTCTTGTTGCTTCACAACATTAATAAATGTCAAGCCTTGTCTGAGATTATGAAATCAAGTTTAATGTGGAATAGTTATCCAGGTACATGATTGGTGTTAAATGATAAAACACACGATAATGTTGCGTCGCTCGTTTATATTATTTGACTTGAATAGAAAATCCATTCTATATTAGAATAAATGTTACAAAATTTGACCTACAATTATCTTTTGATAATTAAAACTCGTGTAAAGAATCAACAAGCTCATACTGATCTAATTGTTTACCTATTCCAACTAAACTTGATTCAATTCATTTTCTTCAGGCTTATTATCTAGCTGTTTGTTGGAGCAAGATAACTTTTTGTATAACAATTTAAAGTGTTATCAAATATTCGCTGATAGCATAGAAGCTGAGTCCCAGCCACAGACCGAACAGACCGCCCACTTGGGAGACAAAGTCGACCCAACTCATCTTGTAGAGCATCGTGTTCAGTTGGTCGGGCAGTCTGTGCGTAATCTCTAGCCTGGATGCAAACGCGGCGACGCTCTTCTTCACCTGATAGTGGTAATGCCTGTACACACACTTAGGTCGACATAACTGACGACACTGAGTCTCGAAGTCAGAACACTGCGATATGTCCTCCAAGAATAGTGACTGAGTGTCCAGTTTCAAAATGGTCAGAAAGAGTTGAGTATCTGGTCCTTGCTCCACAACCAATTGCCTTCGAAGAAGCACCTCGATTGGTCACTTGTGTCAATTTTGTCAGAACAATTGGTGCACTTCTCTTGGCTCTCTTGCATACAATTCTTGATGCAGTCATATCGGGTCCGTCGCCACCACTGCTCACTCGTGAGGTCGTAGTCCTCGCAATTGACTCTATCCTTCACCTCGGACTGGGTATCGACCCTCATTTGGTAGTCGATGAGTATGTCTCTGTTAGCCGGTATATCAAGAAACGTGTTGGCAAACTCATCCGAATTATGCATCGATATCGTGAAGCCTTCGTAATCGAAGTACATTTTCGGGAACCACATCGGCTTATGAAAGACATCCACTGTGATTCGTCTGACCACCATGCTCGTATTGCGCCATTTGGGCTTCAGATGACTGAAGAAGGTGAAACACTTCTTCCAATCGGTGTCGTCGTTGAAAATAATACTCTCGATCGGATTGTCGTCTTTCAATTTGGACTGGGTGTTGGCCCGAACATCACCTTTGACTGCACCTTGCTTGTGAGTGACGCCATAGACAGACACATCCACTGGAGGGCCGACTCTGCTGGGGCACTTTCTGAGAAATGTCGCCTTTTTGAGCATCCAGTTCATTATTCTCATGTTACCATAAGTGATGTTTGTGTACGGTATACTGGATCTGAATAATTGCTCAGGATGTTTCGGGTCGAAGCCTCGGGCCAAGTTTAACATAATTGCCCAGTACAGTGAGTCAGCAAATGACAACTCGACCGGCTCGCCAAACAGCCGGGAAGTATTCCTGATAATTGCTCTCATTTTGTCGTCCATTACACGGATGTACTCGAGACTTGAATTGTCATCTTTCTTCTGGTAATACTCATTGAACTTCTCATACTTATCTTCATTGAGAGTCTTGAAAAACTCCTGGTCCTTACCGAACGTTTCGCGGAGGTCGCGAATATCGGTGTCATTGATGTCCTTGAGGATACTGACCAAGGATAGGGCTCGTGGGTAGCAGATAGTGATGCCCGGTATTACATTGTCCTGGTAGGAGTAGTTGGGACTGATCTGGGTCTCTTTGGCAGCGTATTGCCAGACCAGGTCAAGCGACTGTTTGAGAAAATAGCCGATGCAGGCCAACAGACAGACCACCTTGGCTGTCTTCCATAGACTTCTTTTCTTACTCGGCTTCTCTTGTTCTTGTTGAGCTGTCATCTTGCTTATCTCATACTCGACTACCAGTGTTAGACTAATTCTTAATTGACCCTTCAATTGATAAAAGGTATCTAATTTTTAAAATAAACAACAAATTTCTTAATTACCGATAAAACAAATCAATATCTTGATCAATATCAGTCTGCCAAGATTAATAATTATACTATTTACAAATAACTAATCGAACGAGTTTTTGCATAGATAAGTTAACAAGGTGAAACATACACAACCTTTATTTGATCTCAGTTCTTGTTCGAGCCTATTAACTAGTTTAAATTGGTTTATTTCGTGACTGGCTCTGAGCATCACTAACCAGAACGATCAAGTTGTGATAGATGGCAAACACAGCTGTCACCTTGTTAACATAATATTACTGAGCTCAGTTTCTGATCAAATTCATTGCCATGGGAAAAACCAATAGAACAATGTGATTAAACATAATGAGTAAGTTATATTTGAAAAATAACCATTGATTGATTAATCAGAACTAATTAGGATAACTAATTAGGATAACAGATTAGGATAAACTTTCAATACAGCCATAATACTGGTAATAGTGAGCTTGCAAAACGATTTGCTGGTCACGTGCGACGACTGTCCCGACCCTAAACTTCTTGAGCCGTGTTATTGCAACCGAAGTGCAATCGTCTGCGACGGCAATGAATCGCTTTTGAGACAGTCTTCGAGAGACTAAGCGATAAACTACCGGAACGTAAGAAACCAATTCGACGAACTGGTCATCAAATTGATTCAATTTTGAAAGTTTCATGCAACGGAAAGTTAATAAACCTGATTAAACAGCTGTTATCATACAACTCTTGCGAATACATGAGTCAAATTGATGCGCCAGCTATTCGTCAACGAAATGTTTTTCATTGGAAAACGAAATTTCTATGATAAGTGTCCACCCGATCACCTCTTGATCTCTCCGCGGAAGTCAGTCGAGACTCAAGAAGTTTCCCCCACAATTTCATTAAGATATTAAGTTTGATTTATTTCGTCAATTATTTCAGTCTGTGGCAGAAAAAATGTTTTACTAATTCAGTGTCGAAACTAAAATTTGTTATAAATTATAATTATAATTGCCGTGTTTTTTCAATAATTTTTCGCACCCTTTCGCATCCGTATAATCCCGCACCTCAAAATGTGCTTTCCAATGAAAACATTTCGTAGAATCCCCGCACTCGTAGAATTCCCGCATCAAAAAATTTTACAAACTGTGAATACCAGGGGTAACCAAGCTTGATTTCTTTCAGGGGCGGTTCAGGGAGGGGATATTGCTCAATTTTTTCCCGAAAAATTCCTAGGAAGACTAGGGAGAATTTTTAAAAATACGATAAAAACAAGGGTTCGCAGAACGCTATACCAACGACTCAAAGACCTAAAGCTTCATGAGCTCAGACCTTCATTGGCAACACTGAACACCCCACCCATAGCTTGGGCTTCATGACCATCACTTAGGCCAAACCAAATACCATACCTCTTTGAGTCGTCGTTGGCATCACTGAAGGCTATCGCCATCAGTGATGCCAACGACTCAAAGAGGCATGGTATTTGTTTTAACCACAATGGGCTGCCATCTCAAAGATATAGTATGGGCTTAGTACGCCATAGGCCACAATGGGCACCCTCCAATAGAGTAAACATGGGCCGCCCTCATATAGACTTGGGTGCAGATCTCCATAGACTTATCATGGGCTCACATATATAGGCTACCATAGGCAAACGACGACTTACGTTGCTAGTGTTGGGAAAATGGATGGGGGAGGGCGGGGGTAGGGGCAAGGGGCGGAGGCTAGGGGTCCAACGAAATTATATACTCCTCTTTGAGTCGTAAACAACATATTGTTTTGAAGAGTCTGTCGTCACGACACAATTGAACCTAACTCGTTCCGACCATGTAAACAATGTTGAATGAATAAAACAATATTTATTGCTAAGAGACAAAGTGATAAAATAAATATTCAGGCTAAATTTTTCTCGAAGGGGATCGAAAATTGCCTTTTAATTGGGTTTTGTGTATTATAGTTTTATATTTTATCACCAAAATTAATAAGGCGGTGCTTTATGACGAGCAGGTTTTAGACGGGTCATTGGTACACTGCTCATTACAGCATTCATTACATTTTTCGAGATGCGATAAATCGCCTTGCCCGCCTGATTCATTTGAGAGGTAAATATCGCAGGCCTCTATACAGCCTCTTTCGCAAACGCCGGACGCCGAGGTTTGACTGATGATCGCTGCTATAAACAAGGACACGATTAAACCCGAATGGAGAGTAAACCTGAAATTGATAAAATAAAACATTATAATAGGCAATAGATTGACAATGATAATCATGATAAATCATAGCTAATTTACTGTTGGCTTCTATGAAAAACTCTTAAACAAAAATCATAATAATTCACTTACATTATTACTATTGTTCTACTCGTGAGTGTCGATGAAAAGCTAATGAGAGTACGACTCTTAAACTCAAAATTCAAACAGATTTGACCATTTGATCAAATGATATTAAGGACATTAGAAATGATCAATTCTCTTGTGAATACAGCCCTTTTAACGTTTAATATATTCATGTCGTACAGAATCACAGCGGAAATGCCTCTACAGATGTAATGATACTTTTCGGCAAATATGTTTTCAAGAATTATCAAACTAAATGAGTTCCTGTTAATTGATATGTTTACTTGAACAGTACACTATTGCAGGCGTGCGATTCAGTTGGTGGAGGGTATTATAGATTACCCCGCTGCTATCTCGCTCCAGGGTGCAAAATAGAGAAACTAATTGGCCCTAACCGCCTCACCATTTGGATACACAATTAGGTCATCTAGCTTATAAAAATTTGGGGGAGAACTCAATCCATTCAAGTTTAGGATTGAATTAAGAGGAAAATAACACTCCTAACGTCTGAATAAGGGTCTGTTTTGCGGGTTCGAAGGTATAATTACCATATATCGTTGTCTCCGCCCATTTTTACCCATTAAAAGCCTTCAGGGCCATAAGATACCCCCTGGCAAGCTACCAAGTTACTTTTCTCGGCACTATTGCATGCTAGTTTAGAACGACCAGGTAGCAAATTTTATATATAATGATTTATAAGCCATATAAAGATGAAGGACTAATTTGACGTGGTACCGATAGCGAATTAAATATAACAAGGATTATCAGAACTCAATACCCACGACTCAAAGAGCCAAAGTTTCATAGATGACTATAATAGGTTCAGATAGCCATAGATTACATGGGTAGCCCTGTAAGATAGCATCCGCACACGAGAGTAAGGCGTTTACCAGAAATGGCAGATTTTCAACCCAGATGTAGATGAATACGTCACACAGAGATCTACGTCAATAGCGAAGAGCGATACTGTGTTACAGTGGAAGAAAGACCAGATCCTTGTCATCACGAAAGACAGTAGAAAAAGACATCGGAAGATGATAACCGATAAGTAGGACAAGTATTACTCGGGCCGACTGACACATCCAGAGATGTGGAACGAAGTGAAAGTTCCGTCCCTTACAAATCAAAGATAACTAGAGGGCGCCGGTGAGGGACCGGCTATCGAAAACACTTTTAACAAATGAATTAAGAAATACTTTAGTCTGGTTTGGAGTCCTAAACAGTCAACATCTTCTGTAAAACTTGTTCTTATTTTGCCAATAAAATGATTAATAATATCCTGTCGGCTAATTATGACCTCAAGACTCCAGAAGATAGCCTCGGCGGGTACTTCCTAAGCCCGACTCGTCCTGGTCAGCCTACAGTATTGGGTCAGCCGGGTGGTGGAGGTGTGAAGAGGATAAAAACCGGTATCTTCACCACCATTTGGAGCTTCGGAGGACACACCCCCCTCGTCCCGCCTCGCTCCAGATGTTTCTGCGACAGATAGATGAACGCTTGCATGATGATGATGCTCTAATTACTGACGACTAGCGTTAGGCTGCTTTTCAGAGGCTGAAATTTCATCGATGAAATTAGCGTTTCAGAAGAAATTACAATGAAAAGCGAAATTTTGTGAAAATTTTGTGAAAATTTTGTGAAATATGCAACATTTAGACACCAAACGCTATTAAAAATCAAATTTGCTAGTTGATGAAAATGATCTGATACGCAATCGGCTCTATTAGATCAATGAATAGTGTGCTTTGAAAGCGATCAACACGTTGTGAGTTCGATCCCACATCCTAAATATGTTGTTATCATGCTATTTATCTGTGTAAATAGGAATAAAAGATCTGATTGGCCTTGATCAGGATCTATGTTGTCTTTGTTTGCGTTTATTTTATCTATATAATACATTGAAATGGATTAGATTTATTTAGCACGCTTGCAAAGAGCCAAAAAGCAAATTTCATGAAATTTCGTGAAATTTCCTGAAATTTCAGAAGCAAAATAAAGTCGTGAAATTGCCAAACGCTACTGACGACAGAATAACATGATCAAGCAGAAAAAGTAACTAAAGATATAAAAACAATTAGAACTTGAGTTATTGATAAAGGCGGGCTTCTTCTGACTGGTGACTAGGCTGACCAGACGTCCTTGATTCATAAGGATTGCACTCAAATTGGACGAAAAAATCTTGTCCTTAAATGACAAAAATAACTACATTGATATGTCCTTAATTCTCAGAATAGCTATGCTTGTATTGGAATTTGATCATATTATTTATGAAATTTTTGACCACAAAGTAAAAGTCAAATTCAAATCAGTTGCTTGAAACGGAATGCAGAAAATGTCTTCTAAATGAATGAGATTGAGACAAATAGATATCTCTAATACAGAGCTTCCTCAATAGTTGACCACTTATTGCACCGGAATTTGATCAACTATTGGGAATACATTATAAACAGCCATACCTTTCATGAACAAATAATATAAACATGGTGATTGATCAACTAATTGAGAATTCCTTGTGGAATTCTATTGTTTAAATCATTTAACTATCATTAATCGTAGAAATTATCGATTTTGATTATTTTCAGTCTTAATAATTAAAATATGATCAGATTTTAACAAATTTTTCCAATTCATTGAAAAACTATTGGGTGTCAACTATTGGGAGATTTTCCATAGGCTAATGAAAAACTATTGGGAGATGATTTTAACATTAGGTCTATGAAGTGACCGCCATTTGACATCTCAATAAGTATGTCCTTATTTTGTCCTTATATATCATAGCCAAAATCCTTAATTTGTCATTTTCAATGTGGTCACCCTACTGGTGACTTCGCATAAGGTTCATCATTCGCTTAACAGGCAGATTCAGCTATTGTTACGGTATAACTGTGCTATGAAAGTCATTAGAGACCAAAACAAGGTTCCACTGATATCTTGAGTGAATTAATTTCCAATAGAAAGACATTCTTCAGATAATGGACAGTGACACATTCTGATTAGGGTTGCCAACTGCCCTTGATTATCAAGGTTTTTCCTTGATTGGGCTGATTTTGGCCTTTGCATGGTCTACGTGAGCATGGTCACCACCCTGTACGTCTCCCACCATACCACTGCCAATACAACCCGATTGAATATCTGTGGTCGCAATATAAGGATGAAATTCGCAAAGAATTTCATTGCCATTCGACAAAACAACAATTTAGAGACATAAATTGTGATATATTCAACATTCTAAGTCAAGAAAGTAGTCAACTTTTCGAAAACTGTGCAAAACATTGTGATAAACTAATGGAAGAGGACTTTAATAACGACATTTCCATTCAAAACATGTTAATACTCAACAATATTGATCCTAATTCTGAAGATATTAATGACTGTGATGACAACGAAAGTGATTCCGACAGTGATAATAACGAAAACAATAATTTTGTGCATAATGACCATAATTATAATCAATTGTAAATAAGTTTGTGTTTGTGTGTAGTTTTGTGCACACCCTGTACTCAGACCGATCTGCTTCAGCTATAATGACGTCGAGCGGCCCTATCTTTTCCTAGCGCTCAGAGCAATAACTGTACGGACAGATACGATGATAGTGTCCAGAACTATGTGGTCGGGTTTGAGCTCCAGTAGAATGTCTGACATTGACTGATGCCATGACTTGATGTCATCGATCAATGGACGCCATAAGTCACCACCGGTCGCTCTGATCTGATCCAGAGGTGATAACTTGAAATTATTTCCCCATTCGACCATCCAGATTTAATCTTATAATTTAATATCATGTTTATTTAATTTCAAGTGAAATAGAAATAATAATAATGAACCGAAACATATTTAAAATTAATTTTAACGATAAAACATTTCATTTAAAGAAATTACTTCACCATTAATGAGTATAATCATTGGGATTTGTTTCCCACAATGATTTGTCATCAGTTGTTTTAACATCGATTAATTTGTTTGTTAAATTCAACTTATCTTTATAATTAAATAGCCAGGCATTCTCTTTGGAGTAGGCAAGTGGAGAATCTGTTAAATTTATTTTGTTAATACCATTGTGTTTATTCTCAAGGAACGGGTGGAAAGTGTCTTGCTTCAAGTACTTGAGACCTGGGCTACTAGTCAGGACTAATGTTGAATTACGTTCGCCACAAAGAAATACTTGATTGGCGAACGAATCTCCCCTTAAATTTGGGTTTTCTTTCAAATAAATGTCCAGTGAATGGTTGGAAGGATTGTAGAATTCGAATGCATACGGACTGATCTTGGTTAAATATTGATGCGAGATTGACCAGGTTAGTGATGTAGATGGCGATGAACTTGGTGTTTCGCTCGAACATTCGCCGGTAGTCCGGCACCAGGTCTAGAGTCTCGTGGTATTCGAGTTTATGGAACAGATGAGTGAACTATTCGGTGCGGGTATAGTACTTGTACAGTAGAAATGAGCATGGTCGTTTTCATTGAGAATTGAAACAAGATATACTCGTTTAGAGAGGGAATTTACCTAGATAACCGGTCATAAACATAAGAAACATTATTGTTTGTGAGAGTAGTCTTGGTCGTTTCAAGATCAACATTGGATTTGCTGTCACCAAATTGACAAATCATATTCGTGGAAGATAGCTATAGCCTGGAACCTAACACAGACAGCCAGATGAGTATGTTCTGGCAATAGGAGATAACGGCCCTCTTCTTCGTGAAGACACCATTGATGTAGTCTTCGGCAGAAGCGGCCACAAGTATGTGATGGCAGGAGAAGTAGTGCTGGAATATCACCAGTCCTTCCACTCGTTTGCCGTCTCGGTTGAGGAACCGGCGCTCAATGACCCGGGCAAGTCGGTCCTTGCTTCCCACCAGGATCGGCCAGTTGGGGCTTAGCCCTCAACTTATTCTCGCTAACTATAAACGATCGCAAATAGTTTGTTAATTTACCCTGGATTAGGTCCATATCTACAATAACAAGATCAAAATTATATTTTCAAGTGCTGATGATTTATCGATTGACAGGCTATTGATTATGATTCAGAACATTTTTGGAAATAGATCTATCGCTAAATGAATCATTGATCTTGATTGATTTGTCTTCGATCGCTGATTCGTTATATCAAATGTTGACAAAATTCAAAATAGAATTTTAGCCAACATTCTTAAGGTTATTTCAAATTGAGTCTAATTATTTTACACAATACTGAACCTATGAGTTGTGAACCTCCCAGTTGTGTATTCCTCTGATATATCATCTATGAAAATGTAATCCAAAGCACAGATTGAGACGATTTTTTATCCACCAATTAAGTACCGACAGAGTTTGAGAAGACCTTTCACTAATTGATTGAATGTCTTTAAAGCGTAAGTCAATTTTAAATCACTATCTTATGTTTTCAAGGTTGCTGATCACGAATATGAAGGTGAAAACTCGATAGCATGAATAATTTTTAAAATAATGGGCAAAAACTTGAAAATTATCAATTTATAGCATATATCTCAAAAACTAAAATTTTCAGACAATTTTAGACTTCATATTCGTGATCAGCAACCTTGAAAACATAAGATAAGAATTTAAAATTAATTTTGATACAAAAATATATTTAAACATAAATTACGTCATTGCGCCCCCTAGCATGTGCAAATACTTTTAACTTATCTTTTTGGTATTATACATCACAATTCATCAATTTAAACTAATTTTTAACGTATTTTACAACAAAAGTAGCAAAATGTTTGTCGCCCCCTAGCAGCCAAAAAAAATAGTCGCAACTTTATACTTTGCCAAAATATGTCTCTTGACAATATCTTTGGGCCATAAAAATTTCATCTCCAATTTCGATATGGACCGCGGTCATCTAGCGGCTCAAAGCCCGAATTTCTGCCATAGACGTAATGCTGAAGAATCTG
>JAQGBE010001073.1:0-12806 GCA_034698225.1 Scheloribates latipes | reverse complement strand
TTTGAGCTGCACTTCTGTGGCCGAATCGAACTTATCTTTGAGAATATCTCCTGTGAAACAAACCAACGATCAGTTGAACCGAGAAAGTGGTCATTCGGACCAATTGTTACCGATTTGGCGGAACGAAGGCATAGACCGCCAGCACGTCTTGAGCTCACACGAACCGCTCACTCCATGACATTTGCATTCAATTTTCATGTTATTGTTGATCACCTAAATTGAAATTCGTGTTTGAGTGCAAACAATTCTTATGACAACTCCTGATATAAGAGGATTAGATGTCAGCTAATAGTGAATGAAGTGATTTTCAGAGCCACTTATGGGACAAAAGCGTTCAACGATCGGGTCCTCAAATGTCGAGGACATCGTGTGTGGCGTTGATTGACGTCTCGTTACAGCTTTTTTGTGTCCACACAATCAGACAAATACTGGGATTCATTGTGACTCAGGAGGGGATCTCATATTATCGGATCAACTATTTAAAAATATCATTTCAGACATCGTCAACAATACACAACTAAATAGGACCTATTGAACAGAACAATATTCTGCTCACTCACACCTCAAACATTGTGAAATAATTCTTTAAAATATTCTAGAATTATCTATTTCTGCAGAAATCTGTTTGCTCGAGTGAATCCAAACTAATCTCACCTTTCTGCCAGCTTCATTATTGTGCAAGTTCATCAGAGCCCGGGCTCTTTCGTATGAATTCAAATCCGATTTCTGGCTGCGGGCGGACTTCAAGTCTCGGGAGTCGACAAATGTTTTGGCGAACGCCACTCCGAAAGCGATATTATCGCTGCAACCTTTGGATGAGAGAAAATGGTTTAAGTTTTGACTAGTACTGTACTACTGTACTAGGTCATCTATTGGATGACATCCAATAATATGTCCACTACTGCGCTTAGATATCAAATTGATTTGTTTCTATAATTTGACAGATTTCTCAATTCTAAATCAATTGTTAACTCATTCAGAATTGGTGTTATGCTACTCTAATATTCTAGAGTGTCTTGGCAAGTTATGCATTTGCTCGTCAACAATGAGATGGAGATCGCAATGTGTCGGATGTGTTGCAGACCTGCCCACTGGAAGCCCTTGGCCGGAGTCGAAGCGATGGTCCGATCGCAACCACATTTGGAGAGCTGTCCGTTCGAACAGTATTTGGTGACCGCATATGCGATGCCAGCACTGGATATGGCGTGAATGAAGGCAGACTCCCGGGTGCCTAAACATGGAATAAATTGTCAAAATGGTGTCGACTGTCATCACTAGAAATATCGTTTAGAGCCGATCATCAATTTGTCTGCCACGCAATTGTGCGTCGATGTGCAAGATATGGTCGATCATCGGTTTATTTATTGAAAACAGACCTAACATTATCTAAACATCTGTCTAATGCCTGGCTCCTGACTAATATTTTGAAGAGAGAAAATCGAGTAAAAAATTGAATAAACTTTTTTATGGTCTCTACGAACCAAAATTCATAAGAATCGAAAGCAGACTCTGTGTCCAAGACTGCAGATATTGCCTCGAATATTGGTTCCAATCGTTATCCCAAACAAACGCTAAAAATAAATTATAAACAAAAGCCCAAAAAGTGTTCGCTTATTGAGAGTTCGAGAATTGGCATCAAATTAAAGCCAAATCATTGATGGCATCACTGGTAAAGTGATGGCAACAACTCAGTGACAATTAATATGCGAGTTGAGGCACATTAACCTTCATTCAGCAGTTTTCCGAAAACCCTTTTCTTGTGCAGAGAAGTGCAGTTCCATCGCCTTTCCTGGAACTGGTGCTGACATTCGGTGACCGCTCTGTTGGCCCCAATCCGAACGCTGTCCATCACTTCGATGTTCTTTCTGCAGATCTGTTTCTGCTTTTTGTTAAGACCATGAAGACTGTCGCACAACTCGACCGAATTGATGCTCCCTATCGACGAGGTCTTCAGCAATTGCCTGATCAGAGGGTTCAGAGAGTTAGACAACAATAGATAACATTATTGATCACCGATTCGTAAGCAAAACAGTTTATGCAATAAATTTTATTCAACGCTTTTCATAATAATTGCATAAAATTTTGCTGATATCAGATTCAAAGGCAATAAATCGCTTGAAAATGCAAACGTTTTGAAAATTTAGATATTCTTTGTAATGATGAGACAGGTCATGCATAGGACGTCCCGCTAAGTGAAGGCATATGAATGGCTAAATAGCTTATTGTGGAACTGATTGACGACCACTGGACTAGTGGTGAGACAACACTTTGGGTTGCGATCGGATTGTAATCGAACTTTCAATTCATTTAATGCAAGCATTTTTTAAAAAAATACCAACGAATTTTGTTTTGTCAAAAGTTGTGTAAGATATTTGAAATCTTTAGTTTCGAGAATTGTTTAAATCAGGAGAATTAAGAACCACAAAATTATTCAAAGAAAAACTCAGATGTGCTCATTCAAACTTAACATATTGTTTTGCTAGTTTTGTTTGTGCAAAGTGTGTGATTTACACTCTTATATAAATTGAGAATTCATTTTTAAAATTTAATAAATATCAACCGCTATATATTGAGACGAACTAAGAACCTAAACCTTTTTACTTGTTGGGGCTTTTTATTGAATATAACAAAAACGTTAATTTTATCGTTAGTAGTGAAAGCGGGAGAATCGGGAGTCAATGAAATTATACATTCTTTGAAGCGATAAAAAATGCGAAGAATTCGTGCGATGTTGGGGCGGGTCTGACGCCAAGTGATTAAGCGATTTGAGATGAGATCATAATTACAAAGCGCTGCCGACAAACACTTGACAGCTATTAAGCCATTAAAATATCAAAAACATTGATGGGTTTGACACTCAAGACAACACTTTTCCTTAACTAAGTTAAGTAATTGATTTCCGAAAGCAAATTATCGATTTTAAAATGATTAATTAATTTTTCAATCTGAATGAAAATTGTGTCCAACTTTTTACCACAAATCAATTCATAAGCAATTAACAAAATATCAATAACACGCGAAAATTGTCATCTATAATAGCTTAGTAGTAAAAAGTTTATCCTCACTTTAATCCAGGTCTGTTGGAGCCTATCATAGCTATAGCCGCCGAATGCAATCGCTAGCAATTGATGGCAAAACTATTCGCCCATAATTTGGTCGTCTTTTTAGGCGTATCTCAAAATCTGGTGTTTTGTCTCAACAAATAAACAAAATATCGTTCGCTTAGGGCAGACGTGAAACCGGCGTTTGCTTTACACGAGTTTATAGCTGTTTAGCTGCGACTCGATTGTTATGTAATGAAACGCCGGCTCTGATTGTCTAATAAAACATTTATTACTTATTTACCGATAAAGCTATTCGTAAATAGTGTTCGCAACCGATTTGAACGACTCGTCGCATGTTTTTATGCAAAGCATATATCCATCAAAAGTGAAATTCTGTTCTGTTCGTGGTCAGCATCGTTGCGCTGAGCAGGCAAGGTAGGCATCAGCCAAATCGACCAAATCGACCTTGCACAACTGCACAACTGCCTAAAGCGCTGTTCGGCCGACAGATTTTCTCCCATTGCCAGCGATTTCAGTCAAACCCAACACATTATAGCCAACGCTTTCAATGCTTTAATGTGTTGTTAGAGTGTTATAGCATTTTAGCTAACATTTGGCTATCGATTTGAGCCGAACCCGACTTCGCCTCATCTATTGTTTATGGTCGAGAATACTCCCTCTAATCTAACCATTACTCAAATATTTATATTTCTTCGAATTCATATTCTATTCGCAGAAACCCCGCATTATAATCGAAACTTTCAACTTTACTTTTATAGAGCAATAGATTGTGACAAAAAAGTGTTCAATATTTGCACTCACTTTTGACAATCAACACCAATGATTGCATCTTTGAATTAATATTTGCTTAAAACTGTATATCAATCACTGATCAAATAGGAAATGAATTGTTTGCTAATTATTGCAATGATTCCGTAACTCAAATGTCCTCCAAATGTCTTACAATAACCAGATTCGTTGGGTTCTATCGATTTTCAGTCAAATTTATTGCTAAACTTTCTCTAAAGTTATTTTCACTTTAAGGCCTATCCATCGGATATATTATAAAAGTAGTGATCGATTGTGAAATTGAGTAAAGTCTGCGAAATACCATTAAAATGAATGATGAAGTGGTAGACAATCAGATGAAAGTCATTTATCTTGGGCTCACCGCTACCCCGAACCCAGCCCTGACTGGCGCGAGACGTGAACACAATCCCAATGGTTCGGCATTTTTCGTGCAAATCCTCCGTTTGATTAAAACACGACTTTAACATAAAATTTTGCGAAAAAAGCCAGAATTCAATTCACAACTTGTAAAGCTTTATGCAAGCATTGCCACTACAGAGGGATAAATGCTTGCACTGCAGGGCTCCCAATAAAACTGTAACCAAATTGACTACACTTTCCGCTCAACACTTTGTTTGGTGGCAAAGGAGCCAAAGAGCACATTGACTGCTGATCAGTGATCACTGATCCGGGTATTGTCCGCAAAAACTAATTTCAAATTCATAATCTGGCGAAACAATGGATAAGATCTGATCGTATTGTTAGGCTGCGAGTGATGACGAGCCCAGAGTTTGCATTTAAAAGGAGAAAGTTTGGGCCAACTCGTAGTCATTGTGCGAAAGACAGGGCATTAGATGTGGAGATAACAAGAAGAATAATAATTATATTTTATAAGCGATACAAAAATTGATAACGACTTACAGCCATCCGATTGAGTGGACATCGTTGGCACCGAAATGCAGAATAAGGCCGAAAATCAATAGATTTTTTGCGCAAAACATATAAAAAGAATTCATTTTTGGCGTCACTTAACCACACGTTTGGATGTATTGATCGCTAATGAATGAAGAGATCGCAGACACAGTTGTGCTGAGAGTCTGTCCGCCGTCTTATTGCACATCAATAGAAAGCAATGACAATAATTTGAAAGTCTATGCCATTGTCCCCAATAGTTAGTCTGTAATTCACTTTCGTCTCACTTATCCTCTATTATTAGACACGAAAACAAAAACTTTAATGCATTTGATTTAAGTCTTTTGTGAGTCTTAAGAACAATCAATAAGTAATTGATTTGTAATAAAATTATCACATTCTCAGCCAAATAAAAGAATATCATCAAAAACAATAACACATTGGAGTTAATTAATTGTGATTCCAAATCCAATTGTAAGAGTCGTCTATCAAAAGTCAATATTAAGTAATTTGAAGTTTTCACTAAACAATAGGCTCACAAATCCTAAAAACAAAAGAGAAAACAAAGGCATTGATAAGAGTTTTGATTAGAATTAATATCCGATTCATTAAATCAAAGTTCTATTGGAGACGATTTAGATTGGCTCTAATCAACAGTAATATAATGGATCGGACTTTTAATTGATAACTCACTGTTTGACTCGTCGTCGTAGTCGTTGTCGAGTTGAGCCAACTCTCCAATTAAGCAAATCTGTGTTTAATAATCACTTCCAACCAATAATAGCCAGCAATTGATTAGTTGAGTGATGAATGCCAGCCGAGAGCACTCGGATTGTGACTAATTTGAACCATATTTGACACTTCGGTGAACACTAATCACTCTTAAAATAACTCTTTGGATCAGCTTTTAGGAAGAATTGCATTTATAGCCACACTTTGTATCAATAGATTTTAAAACAAATAACTAGTCAAACGTTGTAATAGTATTCGCACGAAAGAACTTTTTATTCTTCGCAAACTTGAGACCTGTATTGAGAGGCGAGAACTCGAAGACTGCGAAGACTGCGAAGTGACTGCGAGTCAGCTCGAAGTTGAGCTCAGATTAACCCAAACACTGAAGTTTTGAGGTTAGCTTTGGCTCAAACTTGACGGTCGGCTCTCAAACCATGTGAGCGCTGGTCCTCTGCATTGCATTGCATTTGCCGTCAACTTTTACCTAGACGTCAAAATCACAGACACAATCGATGCCACTCTTGTTGTTAACGTCGTCTTCATAACTAATAAATTATAATTGATTTTTGGCACTAACTTATTGTCAATCACTATAATTCATATTTATTTCTCCAAATAATTAGTTTCTTCTAAATACAGTCTCTTCATTTCACCATTTATATCACCTCAATGTTTGCAAATATTGCCTGAGTTCAATCATAACCCAGATAATTAGCTACCTCTTGCAAACTAATTGTTTTACAACCTATAGAGATGTCAATCATAAACACATTTATTATATATATCGGTCAATACATACAATACCTCAACACAATTCACAATTAATTCCTTTTATCGAAACATCTCAGAGAATAACTATTTTATAATTTTCAAATCAACTATTAAATTGATTTTGCAGTGACTGTTAACTAGAAGATCAAAGCTAAAGACCAGAAAGAAGAACGGCAAGAATGTCAATGTTGCTAATTATCAACTTGGTAATTGCCAATATTGGCTACTTTTATCTGAAGTTCCAAACAAATCAAAATATAGATAAAGTACAATATAATGTTTATTACTGGGGTCTATCAGGGCTGATGTGAGCGCATCAAGCTACCACCACCCTAACGATAACCTAGAGCAGACAATAAGCAGACAATAGCCAGACCATCTTCATTGTCTCGATGCCATCCCCGCCAAAGCTCACCAAATGCTGTCTGCCATCAGTGGTGGTCTCTATTGTGCCAAAAGGCAGACCAGAAAATGTGTGCCCAACTGATCCACTAATAGATGCCGATTGCGGTGATCTGAAGAAAGTCGAGTCCAATCGTATCGGTTGTGGTGTTGAGTCCAACATTGAGTCCGACGGCGACCGCCAACACGAGCGGCCGTCGGGTCTGTCAGAGACCACATGTTTGGCCCCAACTCTGTATAACGAGAAATGCGTTTTGTTTTTAGCGCTTTTCGTCTGTTTTGTAAATAAGAGTCGATTGAATGCAAAGAGTGATCCCAAAGATCTGACCGAAACGATGGCCAACAAGGATGAGGTCAAAGGACACGACACGTCCGGCTTCAACGAGTCGACCGACTCTGACCAGAGCGCCGACAAATCCGACTTATTTGACCTCCAGTTGAGTCGACTGTCTTCGGCCAAAAAGCAATTCGTGTCACAAATGATTGCCGAGAAGGAAGTGATTAACAAGAAATACGAAGACATTCTGGAAAAGACAAGACAGGAGTACAACCAGAAAGAGTCGGATTTGAGGCAAACCATCGATAAGTTGACAGAAGATCACAAACAAAGTCAACAGAAGAGTACACAAGAGATCAACGAACTCAGCACTCAGTTGAGACAATCGGCTCAAGAATTGGACGAATCGAAGCGATCGGGCGCTGAACTGAAGTGTTTGGTCAAACAGAGAGAGACAGAAGTGACTGAACTGAGAGACAAACTCAATAAGACTGAAGAAGAATTGAAACGAAGGAGCGATGAGTTTGAGACTCGACTTAAGGATTTGAACCACAAGTTATCCGAAATGAGCTCTAATCGCGACTCTGCTCTCAGACAAGTCTCTTCGTTAACCACTGAATTGAGTTCTTCTGAAGCAGAGGTCGAATCACTCAAGTCTTCGCTCACTTCGGCCAACGATAAGAACCAAATGTTGGAAAACAAATGTCAAACCCTTTCAGCAGAAAACCAAAGACTGAGACAATCACTTGACTTCGAACTGAAGGCCAAACACGAGAGTATGGATACCATTAAATCTTTGACCAACTCTTTGACTGACAACCAAAGAGAAATTGAAAGGCTTCAGAAGAATTGGTCTGATTTGGAGAGATCGAGAATTAATGAGATCAATGATCTTAGAAATGAGCTGAAGACTAGAGAACAAAACTATAGAGAAGAAATGCAAAAGTTAAAGGAAGAGAAGAAATCGTCTGATAAGAAAGCAGTCGATGATATAAACGCGTTGATTAACAAATTGAAAGAAACAGACGAAGAATTGCATAGAATTAAAAGCGCTGCCGAAGACGATCGACAAGAATACGAATTACTTATCGCCGAAAAAGAGAAAAACATAAAGGAATTAACTGAAGAGAAGAGTCAGATTGAGAGCCACTGGAACGAAAAGTACAGCCAACAGTCGGAAGAATTGAGAAATGTCAATTTGCAAGTGTACGACGTCAGTCAGAAGAGGGACAAAGCGGTCAGTCAATTGACGCAAGCGAAGGCTCAGCTGATCACAGCTGACAACGAGAAGGAAGTCCTCAAAACCTCTTTGGTTAACGCCAACGAAAAGTGTTATTCACTTGAGTTTCAAATCGATTCTCTCAATAATGAGATCGAAAAATATAAACACCTCTTAGATAATGAGATGAAAGAGAAGAAAGAAAAGACACAAATGTTTGAAACTATAACCGACTCTTTGCGAGAAAGACAATCGGAAGTCGAGAGACTGAACAAACAGATTAAGGACATGGAAAAGAATTGCAAAGACTTTGAGGGCTCTCGCAATTCAGTTATGGATGACTGTCACGAGTTGAGGACAACTCTGATGGAAGTAGAAAAGTCTCGGCTCGAGATCAGACGCGAACTCAATACCTGCAAAATCGCGAACTCGTCGCTCGAAAATAAACTCAAAACAAAAGATCTGGAAATTCAAGACTTGAGGAAAAAGCTTGAAACGACAAGAGAGGAGAGGAATTCGCTGAAAGACTCGCTCGAATCATCCATGTAATTATTCAAAATGCGTGTCATTTAATTCAATTGTAATTCATTCCAATTTTCTCTCCTAGAAAATCGTTGTCACAACTGAAAGACATGAATAGCAGTCTTTCGCAGCACAACAAACAACTGTCGGCGCGAATGAGTCTGACTGAGAGCGAGCGCCGAGAGTTCGAGAGACAACTCAACTCTTCGTCGAACGTTCTGACCGATAGAGACAATAGTGTTTCGATTCTCAAAAAGGACAACCAATCACTCAAAGATAGAGTGACCAAATTGGAGAACGAAAAGAGACGTTTAGAGAAAAGTTATAGTCTTTTGGAAAAAGAGAAGTCTGTTTTGAAGACTACTTTGGATGACATCCAAAGGAAATCGAGCAAACGATTGGACACTTCCGACCGAAGTGACCGCAACGATCGAAACGACGTCATTCTAGACGAGGCAAAGATCATAACCCAAGGATTGGCTGCACTCGAACTCAAAAATCTTGAACTTCAGCGTAAAGTACAAGGATTGCAGTCTCTGATGAATGAGGCCGAGGGACACAACGGCAACGACAACGGCAGTGACACTGGCTTTCAGACCAACGGCGACGCAGGGCTTCACTCAAACGAGTTCATCAAATTGCGTTTGGCTCAGAAACACGCGGAGGATCTGATCGATGGCAAAGACATCTCAATCCAGTCCAATAAGAAACTGTCGAATCTGGACAAAGAGGTATTTATTGTTTATATTGTTGTCAAGTTTATTCTGTTGCTAGTAGTGGTAATGCATGTGCTTTCTAGATCTAACTAGTATTAATAATTGTAATCTACAAATAATATAATTAAGTTTATAAAGTTAATTAGTAATAAAAATAAGATTTGATTTTCTCTTCGCAACAGTTAAGCCGTTTATCAATGAGTCCGAGCTTAACGACAACTCCCGTGCGATTCAAAGAACCGCCGGTTCGGTCGCAGTCCGTCTCCCGCGCGTCCAACCATCAGAGCACCGATACCTCCACTCCTCTGCCCTTATATTCTTCCTCTTCTTCTGGATTACAAAACGTCAAAAGAAAGTTGAATTACAATAAGATTTGAAAACTATTGTTATCTAAGTTGAGCTAAAATCTAGTCTTTCGTTTGGTTTCGTTTCATCACATCCTTTCAGTATTAATCTCAACAGTATTTTCAAATTCCGACAAATGTATTGACATTAATATAACGAACATTTAATCGTAATTTGGGAACAATTTGACGACAAATGCAATGAACGACACATTCCCTCGAAAACGACTGATCTATCAAACTATTATCGCTCTGACACTGGTCTCAGATTACATTAGAATAGAGGATTAATTTATTTTATATTTTGATATTTATTAAAAGTTTTTTCACATTCTTTTTTATATTTTTGTCTCATTTTATACTTAATTTTTTGTGAATACATTCTATAAATGATTATATTTAGTGTGTTTTGTCTTAATATCTTTGCATTGCTATCACTATTCATTCCGTCCAATTCACGCCTGAAAGTGCCATTAAATCGATTATCAATTGTATATCAAATACAAGAATTCGTTTAATTTAACTGTAATTTAATTCATTAATAAATTTATTATCGCTTTTCTCTCCAATCGTTTGATTCATAACGATATCAAACGCAAAGACATTATTATTGACACCAATAGTGAGATAAACAACACAAGACTTGGACTCTTCCGACGTCGACAACCAAGACGTCAATCAATCGGTCGGTTGTCGACGACTGTGAAGACACAACTCTCACATATCTTATCCATTATTTACTCTAAAATTTTAGTTCAGTTTCAATGAATTAATTGATTGGATGAGGTCTGAGAGGAACGGAACGGAACACCGGTTTACTCGAAATGGATTCTCAAGCAAATCATACATCAAAGTGAAGGTCATTCCAAGCATTCAGTTCCAGATTTTACTTTATTTTTGTTGGATATATACTCAAATCGAATACAATTTGATAACAAGTTTTGTCTAAAATTTCATTTAATATTATTGCAAAATATGAGTTATATTTATATTACAATTAGAAAACTCAACTAAATATCGATATCAAAGATCATTCTTCGGCTATAATTATGCGATTCTTTGTCTATTGCTATGTCTGTGCAGTCCTTCTATGACAACAACAGTCGTCATAATTACAGATAGATTTCGGGCTTTAAGTCAAACACAAAAAGAAATATCACTTCAAATGATATCTCGAGAAATGTATTTAACATTAATTAGAGATTTGTTTCGATAATTGTAAAAACGATACAAAAAGAGAGATTGCGATCAAAAAGTGGCTCAATTCAAGTCCCGAACTGCTATTACAGCCGTCGCCGTAACACTCACAGACATAGGTCTTGACGGACGGGTTGGTCGTCTTGTAACAGTCCCTTCCCTGGGACTTCTCGGAGCCGCAGCCGCGCACTATCCGGGTCTCCTGGTGGATCTCCTGCTCCTGCTTGCGGCAGAAGGTGTACTTGGTCGAGCTCCTGTTGATGAACGCGTCCGCCTCCTCGTCACAGTTCTTGTAGAACTTGCGCACGTCTTCGGCCAGTTTGCCGATGTCTTGCGGGCCGGAGGGCACAGTGGCGCACACGGGCTCGAACTTGGAGTTGCATTGCCAGCAGTGGATGGCCAGACTGGTGCCGACCAGAACACTGGTCAGGACACTGATTACGAGCACCAAATGGCGCAACATTTGGCAGAGTATGCGAAATGGGGCCAAACTCTCAGTCGTGATTGGGAACAGGCTTTGGAGGTCCGGAGTCCTGACTGAGCGCTCAGAGTGACTGCGATTGTGGCACTCAATTGAGTGGAAGGCCGACTGAATATTGAGTTAAAGCGAAACTTTTGATAAAGAGGTGGACTCGACTCGACTCCAACACCAGTGCCAGTCCTCCCAAGGCTTGGGCTGTGACGGCACTCCACTCAAAGACGATTATACGTTATATAAGTGCTATAAATAAGTGAAATCTATTTTAGAACAGACTCTCAATACTACTGACACTACTGACTCGCATCCAATGTGTGCCTCTCCGGCGCTGTGCCGCTCACTGTCACTCACGGCCTCATCGGGTGCTCGACTCGACCGCATCTCCCACTGCACTGCATTGCAATCGTCTCTCTTGTAGTAGTAGTCGTTCACCACTTCTCGCAGTCGATGTAAATGTCAATCGGTTTGGCATTATATTTCATAATTGGTTTCATAATTGTTTGCCCCAAACAGTCAACTCTTTGCATCATTTAAGCCCGACTTTGCATAGATTAAAGTCTGATTATGTTGTGATGGAATTGATTCGTAACTTTGAGTTTAGTCGCAGCGATAGAAAATGTGAATATAATTAATGGCACAGTCCGTGCATATATTCACTGTACAGATCTGTGAATGACAGGTCGGATCAATTCAATTCAATTACATAGATTTTACTTTCCATCTCCACCTCAACACTATTTAGCGCTCAATTAAATAACTTTCAATTAATTATTCTAAAACTTGCTAGATGATCACTGGTGAATCAAAACTTTGATTTTAAGGCACAACTTGCATAAACAAGCTTGTTTTTTGGAATGAGCTCATTCCATGATCACTACAGCCAGAGTCGGAGCTCTGTATTTGCCTGGTGTTATGTTTCGAAGGGCGAGTATGCGGTGGACTTTGGGTTAGGGGGCGATTGGTCTCATGGATTGAGACGAGCAATAAATCTAATTTAATGTTTAAACACAAATTTCTTAAATTATTTCGGCCGATAACTGAAGCCTAAGAACGAAATTTCATAGTAAAACAAATGATTATCGCTATTATGGCGCGAGTATAACAAATATATTTTGAAACATATTTTAAAATGACATTCATTCCAATAAAATGCCAATCGATGTAAGGACCGGATCACTGGCAAAATGACATCGCTTGAATTGGTATTGGAAATAGGAATCAAGCAATTAATCAACTGCTAACTGCCAATTCAGACTATACTGTAATATAAGCCTTAAATGCCAATTGATGTTATCAATGATAACTTATCATGATTAAATTAACAATACTTTATCGAATCATTCGCGCATTGAAAGCTTTGCAGTGAAACAAATCAACCATTTATTTGACAATTATATATTCAA
>JAQGBE010001072.1:0-12807 GCA_034698225.1 Scheloribates latipes | reverse complement strand
ATCAATTAACATGTTTATGTCTAGGAATAGGATTGACATTTTTATTGGTACTTTTGCTTCTATTGGAGTACAGTATTTTGTTTCGGACATTGCTTTCCCAACACTTTCGATATTATTGTAATTCATGTTTATCCAGAATATTTTAATTAAATGATCTTAAATTATTTAAAGTAAAAAAGATACCTTTCAACACATGTTATTGTTATACATGTATTGTATATACCTTTCACTGGCGATCATAAGGCGAATAACGAAACGATAGAAAACAAATGTCATTGAAATTGATTCGCGAAACTCACAAAAATTTTGTATCAATTCGATGTAAACAAACTAAAAATCCCGTCGATTGGGAAAACTGTTGGTTTTGCAAGAATTGTGTTTTACTTTCACTAATTGAAAGATCAAAAATAGTTGACTGACGTTTGCATTGAATGGATGTGTGGGTCAAAAATGAATAAAGACTTCATACAACACATACAGCCCTGTATTCGTGGCAATACTCTGTGATTGCATAATCACCACTATTAATGCCAAGGTTCATGATTTTAAAACAACTTGGTGAAAACCAGTCTTTGGGAATACTGTTTAATAATTGATTAGAGTATTGACTCTCTTCTAAATATAAAACAATTAGATAACTATTGCCGTAAACCAGTCAATTGTATTATTTTAACAATTGACTGGTTCACCGATTTGTTGCCCGATTGTGTCGATTTGGACAACTTATGCAAACGGAACAATCTAGTTAATTTAATCACTACATTTTAATCTAGGAAAACTACAATTTTAATTAATAATTTTTACATATCCAATAGAACAAGAGTAGATTACTAAATGAGACAACTTATGGCTTCTATCGAATGTATTGCCAATTATCAAGTTATGTGGAAATTATACGAATTGACAATTCAATCGACAATAGGTTGGGAAGGGTTAGGCGGCGAACCCTCCCATAGGGAAAGGCGAGCGATCGGTGCGAATGTGTTTTCCGAGCTTTAGTGACGAATGACTTGTCTTTTGTTTTATTGGCCGTTAAGTGTGACAAACGTTTGGCTCACAAAACGGCACAAAATTAATGGAACCGATCGCTAATCGAATCATTTCTTTCAATTATGACAACAACTTCTATCAAAACGACTGATGGCTTCTGATTTGGTGTTTAAAAAAATGATTCAATGAGTTATTGTCAATAACAAGAATCCCAAGATTCAAGTGTTTCAAAAGTTTTGGGTTTCTTTCCAAACAAAACAAGTGTTGACTGATATAAATAAAATCGTTTGTCATTTATGCTATTGTCGTCACATTAAAAGTATCTCTTTTTGTGATCGTTTTGTGTATTGTCAGTGATTTGGTGTCCAACCGACGGATTAACCGATTACTCGATGGCTCAGGCATTCAATGTGACCGCACAGTTGTATCACTGGCTCATGGCTAAAGGGGGTCAGACCTTGTTTATTTGAATTGAATTCTCTACCCAACTAATAATTAATTAAATCTATTGAATATCTCTTAAAAATTAACTAGAACTATTAATTTGTTATCTCTATACAGTAAAATTCCGATTGTCAGGAGATTCCGATTACCACCCAATGAGAGAAAAAAAAATTCTGAATTTTCTCTTTGAGAAATTGAAAGAATTGTTATCGGAATTTCACATTAATGATATTGAATGTGAAGAGTGGGATTAGAGTTGCACGACAATTCCACTCTTCACTATATATTGATGCAAGCTAAAGCTACTTTATATAGTGAATCACTATATAAAGTAGCTTTAGCTTGCATCACTATTAGTGATGCAAATCTCAGTTTGGCATTAATTTCAATTCAAAATCTGCTTCCGCGTATAAAATAATGTGATCCGACTCTTCACAAATACGATCGTTTTGGAACAAATTCCGATATTTTTATTTTTAATTATATTTTAATGTTAAATGAAATGTCGTCTCTATTGAATCAAACCAGAGACTTGTATAATATGAAACTAGGTTTTTATAAACTTATCTGCATTTGAGCTAGGCTCAGTTTTGACTATAATCAACTGTGAAATTGTTTTGCTTGGTGGTGCATAAAACATCAATGGGAAGTAGCCAAAGGGTTCGCGTTTCTCATATCACAGTTCGATACATGTATTTTCGAGATCATGAGATAAGTTATCAATATCTGGCTATACCTGCAATACTTTGCTATTTGCATTTTGCAGGTATGTCTCCATAATTGTAGTCAAGACTTGTTAGTCAATGAAACAGCCGTTGATTATAATTGAATTGATTGACTCAGTTGTCACCAAACGGTTGGATATGTTTTAGTTTGCTTTCGTGAATTAAATTTAATTTATAAATAAATGGCTATTTGTATGCAAACATTAAGTGAAATGTCTATTAATAATAATATTAATAATTGTAATCATTTTTTCTATAATCAGTCGCATATGAAATGAATCGACAACTAAATTAATATCAATATATTTTTAAAACAATTTGATTTACCCCCTGAACTGACAGCTCCAGTTCTGTCAAATGAAAGCTTTTCACTAATTGTTTTGAATAATCTTTTCAATCGAATCGATTATTACTGAATTTGAATGATTAAAATGTTCACAATTCGTGATCACAGAATATAAGAGAGAGAGAAAGAGAGACTTTAGATTTTAATTGCCAAAAGGGTTCGTAACGTAAAATTCCCACGATTAATTGAGATCATTGAGCATGTTAGAGTTAGATTATGACATAATGAAACGACAAAAGGGAAAGCGATAGACAAATGCCTTTCGTCTGTTCCTCTCAGACGACAATCTAGTCATTAATTTTTGGGATAAGAATCAAATTAAAAAGTTTAGCGAACCGTCACTAATGTCTGCTTATGTTTGCCACAACTGATTGTCCGATAAAACAAATGACAAATATTTTTGTAAAAATAAACTAAACTAATGGCAACACTCCGTCAGACCGACGAACGATCGATTGGCCACTCATGGGATCGCCGGTTCCTATTCTGGCCATCATTTCGTCGTACATCTACTTCGTCAAAGTGTTTGGACCCAAATGGATGAAACATAAGAAGCCGTTTCAGATCGAGAACCTCATCATTGCCTACAACATAGTTATGGTCGTAGTGTCCGCTTACTTCTTCATTATGGTGAGCAACTGGTCGCCAGCAACTTGGTCGACAGTCACAAACACAAACACAAATTAGCACGATTATTCTTTTAATTAAAATAAATGTCCAGGGCGGCAAGATGACCTATTTCGGCAAGTACAGCTTGATTTGCGAACCAATCGACTACTCGGGGAGTAGCGACTCGATGAGACTGGTCAGACTGGGCTGGTGGCTCCTGCTCCTCAAGATCGTCGAGTTCGCGGATACGGTCCGTCTCATGCGGTTCTACTTCTTATTATCTATAAATCCATTCGTTTTCGCAGATATTCTTCGTTCTGAGAAAAAAGTTTTCCCACATTTCGGCGCTTCACGTGATTCACCATTCGTTGGTCGCGTGGGGCGTATGGGTTGGCCTCAAGTTCGGCGCCGGCGGTCACAACGCCTTCTTCCCGATCATCAATTGCGGTGTCCACACAATTATGTACAGTTACTACTGTTTGGCCGCTTTGGGACCCGAAGTCCGCAAATATCTTTGGTGGAAGAGATACCTGACTATTGTGCAGATGATTCAGTTCGTGGTCGCCTTAGTTCACGCCTGCATTCCTCTGTTCGTCGACTGCGGATACCAACCGGGCTTTGCCTACGCGTTGATCGCACACGCGGTCCTGTTCTGGGCCATGTTCTACAACTTCTACAGACGCAACTACTACCACAACAACAACAATAATAGTGATCACCTCAAGAACTTGAATAGTATCAGGATAACGGAGAAGAGTGAATGACAGTGACAGAGCGGGGAAATGTAATTTATAATGTAACACAAATCTACTTAATGTTTGTCACCTTGTACCTTTACACTTTTAGAGTAGCCAAATGAATCCTCAATCTTAATCTTTTGATAATTTACTGTATTTTTAACTTTAATTTTTTCCAAATAATTAAAAATATTGACAATTATATCGATAGATAAGGGATTCCACTGTTATTTGTTGGATGTTTAAAATTGATTGAACTAAATGAGACAAGGCAAGGCAAGGCAAGGCAAGGCAAGGCAAGGCAAGGCAAAGTAAAGTAAATTCAATCAGTGTGGCAAACCTGATAAGCACCTAGTAACAAATTCATTGTATTTTGATACTTGTATCAAATGGTTATTCAATTTTAAATGTCTTTATTGATTAATAATCAATGATTAATAAATTTTGTTAATAAACTAATGCATCAAATAATCCATAAAATTGTTGATATAATTGAATAAAAGATATCGAAACGAACACGAATGAACATGAATTTGTCACTATAGATGACATATCATCGGTGGTAATAACATTCCGAGTGGTGGCCACCGATTGTAAGACCAAATAAAAATAAAATTTTACAAATTCTTCAATTTATAATTACTTTAAAACTTTACAACTTTATAATTACGAGCAAACTGTGCCGTCTATTCGGCGGTCAGAGACTCATTCTCGACCACTTCGTATTCATGACTCTCTTCTCCGTTATTGTCCGCCTCTTCGGCACCCATTGCCCCCGAATTGTCTGCGTTGTTCTCTTCGGGGATGACTTGTGTCGCCACAATAGAAGCCTTGTTCTGGTTTCTGGCGTGAAGTTTCTGGTGTTCACGCAGTTTGTCGGAACGGGTGAACCTCTTCGGGCACTGGTCGCACGCGAACGGTCGTTCCCCGGTATGGCACCGCCGGTGGCGCTGCAGTTTGTAGTTGGAATCGAAGGGACGGCCACATCCGGGCCAATCACATGCGAACGGCTTAGAGCCCGCGTGGATAACTAAGTGCTTATTCATTTTGAGAGAATCGTTGAACCATTTGCCGCAATACCGACACGAAGAGCCCGAACCAGACGAGGAGAGGAGGACCGGTGTGCCCGGCAGTGGCGGCACATCGGGCGCGATCTCGTCGTCGTCGGCCGCATAGCCGCGACCGCCCCGATTACGCTTGCCTTTGCCGCGAGTGGCCGTCGGCGTATAGACTTGACCGCCTTTCTTCTTGCTCTTCGGCGCCGGCTTAGAGGCAAACTTCTTCAGCTTTTCTAGCATTTCCTTCGACTGTTTTACCTTTCGCTTATAATTATTGACTTCTTTTTCGAGTTTAGACAACATTTGTTTGTCGGCCAACCTCTGGATTCGTTCGCATTCGAGTTCGGTCTGCAGAAGACTGAAAGCTTTGTCGGTCTTCCACATCGACTCCAACTGATCGGTGAATTCGGCCAAATATATCCAATTCTCCTCCAAGTGGTCCTTCGCCTGAGGGAACGACTCCTTGAGCTGATGGAACGCATTGAGAATCAGAAGCGCTGCCATCGATAACTCTTCTTGTATGCCTTCCTCGAGTTTAAGCGACTCTAACGGTTCCAACATTAGCGACAGATTAGCCTAAGATATGGTGAGTTACCGATAAGTGAGTCGGCGTTGTAGTAGGGAATCAGCCAATTGCGGGTGTAATTGCTCAGTTCGGCCAACAGCTCGTCGCTCATCGCCTCATAGGCCGGCAGTTGGATCTGAGTCTTGTTGTCGATGCCGCTGGTGATGAACGACTCGTCGAAGAGTCGGATCAGTTGCCCCAACTTGTAGACCACTCCTTTGGTGTCAGCGAACGAGTCGACCATCGGGTCGTCGACGATGCCGTTCAAGAGACTGATGATCGCCGACTTGTGGTTCTCCTCGATGGAAATGACCCGGTATTCGGTCAGATCGAAGTTGTGGTCACCCGAAGAGCCGTCCATTATGTCGAGTGCGAGAGAGTTAGGGGTTTTGCGAGGACTCACAAAAGGCTCGTAATGTCTGCCATCGCGACCGATGCCACCAATGCTTGTCAATGCGATCTCTGGGCCGCACAGCTATTACGGCCTCCACTCTGGCTCTGTGGGCCGTGTAGTGACCGGTGCAGTGGGACTGACCTAAGGACTGAGCGAAGGAGGCACGCGAGGCACTGACCATGGCATGTCAAGCTGGCCACCGAGTTGGCCACAAGGATATTAAAGGTTGCCCTGGTCAGCATATTGGAAGGCCACAAACGCTTGGCAAGGGCAAATGTTAACTCATGTGGTTTATTGAGTTATTGGATTCTCGATGTGATCTAGTTCACTGTGATCTAGTCAAATGCATTATGCAAGCCCAATTGAATTTGTAGCTCATGCTCAATTGTAGATCATTTGACCACAATTGAATAGAAAATTGTTCTAAAGTTGCAAATCTGTTAGTAAAATCAGTAGATTCTGCAAATGTTGGACTAAGTGTTGGCCTAATAGACACAAACCAGCAAAAGCTCTTTGTACGAGATATACCGCATCGGATCAGTTGACTGATACAAATCCTCTGCCATCTTCTTCTTTCTCATACTATGTTAAACAGGACTTAGAAATAATGCCGTCGACATGTTTAGTGTAGACAGGGATGAATTATTAATTTGTTATCTGGTATTACTCGACTGCATTAGTCTTTGCCGAAAACATTTTGTAATACTTGGTATTATTTGGTTCAATATTGTGCAATAAAAGGCGTGCAGATTCTCATTCTTGGTATAACGTATTTTCAATGAGAGTTCATTATTTTGAACCTTAGAATCTGCATGGACTTTAAAAATCGTCTACACTTTGATTCGTATTTCCAAAATTGATTATTATTGGATTGCAATTATTTTGGCAAGATGGAAAATCAAGGTTCTAAAAGCGTCTAGGTTTGGCGCTGAAGTTTAGCCAAATGGTTTGGATAAAATGGATATGAGGTCTTCATCTCCAGATGTCTAGTGGCGAGTCAGGTCTTGTCCTGTCGTTGATTTGCATCAGCCTTTGCAGAGAGAAATTCTGGACCAGAATATCGATTCTTCAAAAGAAGCGATCACTTTATGGATTGGCTGAGCGGACAAACATCACCAATGCTTCGGTCACAGAGTCGGCGTTCACTGCGATCTTCGCCTAATATTTAGAGCCAAACACAGTCTCTAACAAACAGTTTGCTCTCAGTTTCTAAGTTTGCGTTTTGCCATCGAATCCCGATTTACTTGCATTTCATTGAATCACATCTTTCGGCAACCCATCAAACAGTCGGCAGTCACTGGAAACCCGAGCCATGCTTTCGGTGTCGGTGTCGGAACAGATCAAGTTTAAGAGCAAGAAGTGCGGGACTGTCACTGTTCTGCCGGTCACAGGTAGGTCGCACTCGACTGCCAGTCCAACTCAGGCCAGTTGTTTAGACATCTCAAGTTGTCTCACTTGCAGTCGAATTCGGCAAATTCGTGGGCAATGAGAGTCACGCGAAGACAAAACTGAAGCGCAACAGTAATTGCGGCACAACTCGAGCCAACCGCCAGAACTGCGACAGTAATGTAAGTCATTTGTCTCTTCTCTGTCTCTGACCACAGACTCAACGCTCGTGTCATTTGTTTTTGGTTTTTGATTTTGACCCCAATTTGGGGTTTCATTCGTCTGACTCGTCAGAGAAGATAATTAGACTTACTTTTATCGATCCGGACTCGGAGTGAGAAAATGAAAAGCAGTCAAAACTAAAAACACATTAGAGATGTGAAGAAATTAAAAGAGTGTTCGATCGCAACCGATATCGAGATTATAGTTAAGTCGAAAGGTATTAGCGATCGCTCGACAGCTCTATTGCACAACCGATTGCAAGAGTGAAAGGATTTGCCCAAAAATGTGTTCATTTAATTCAAAATAAAGTCTCTTAAAAGTCGACTGTTTTGATGAAAAATATGAGCCTTTGATTGAAATTTCACGGTTTCTGTCGGTATTCACTTCAGAAGACTTTTCTGATTAACTCAAACACCAGTTTTGGAGATAAAATATATTTATAGATTCCATTGGCGTTCTGTTGAGTTGTGTCTGAATTTGCGCGATTATTTTTCTTGTACACCACTATGGGCTTCAATTTGTACTAGATCAAATGAGTCAAAAGGATTGTAAAATTCAATAGCGTCTGACTAGAATCTGTAATAAATTCGCAGAATGCAAGAGATCTCGTAAATTATCAAGCTATGCAATAATCGTATCCAACACAAAACGTAAGCAACAAAAATGACGCGAATTTATGATGGTAATTTTTTACCTAGCTCGTTATTGCTAGAAACGTATTCGCCATTTCAATTCAGGCGAGAGTTTTTCAACGATTGCCAAAAGTCAGTGAAGAATATTCTTGACTTTCATCGCTCCGGAGAAGAATGTGAATAATATCGGGACAAACGTTGTGGTTATGATTCGAATAGAATTTCCATCCGTTTTATACACTTTGAGTGAAATAAATTTTGTGCGAATTTAATCCTTTAAAACGATTTTCGTGTTTTTATGTGAAACGGACCTCAATTTGGGACCATTTTTGCATAGCTATGCACTAAACATAACAGCCTTTTATCGGTTAAAAATAAATTTTTATTCCATTTTCGCCAATAATGGAGAGAAAATGTTATAATTCAGTCATTGGACTACTTTTATAATACACTTTTTGGCGCTATTATTGCGAACTATTTATTACACATTTTACGATATGTTGCGCTTATATTAGTGGCGAATGAATGACAGGACGAGGCCTTCCATTAGTCCAATGGTATCGATCGGACAATACCTGAACCGAGTTATCCAAAAATGAATTGCTATTTAATTAATTTTGACCTTTGATTCGAAGAGAATTTCATTTTTGACTTAATATCGTCTGTGCGTTACATAAGGTCTGATAATTCGACGGAATAAATGGCTAAACGATTCGGTTCATTGAATTTAATATATGGAGAACTGAACTCATATTTTATTCATTTTAATAAAAAGTGAATATTTGTTGCCAAAAGAGATATTGTTTCTCAGAGTCACTCTCATGTGAAACGATAGGAAAATGCAATTCCGGACCGAATATCAATTGTTATCTAAGTTAACTCAAATCGGATCTATATTTCACTTAATAATAATCCAATTTATGACCCGATATCATGACATCAATGAATTGCAGAGCCATTTCACGATCGGACCCATTCTTGGATGCGATTCTTGCATTACCGACGCCCACAAAACATGGGGTAATCGGATTGCAACGAAGCGATATTCATCACAGAAATCAATTGAGATGCTCAAGCAGAATGGCAATTGAATTTTATGAATAGAGTCGGGTTAACAAAATAGTCGATTCAAAAGTCATCAATCAATGCGAACCTCTCTGACAGTCGGTTCCTTCGGATGGAAGGCTTTATTGACTCAAATGGTTTTGGTATACATTTGTTGAGCAGAGGGACAGACAATCAGCTATTGTATCGAAAGCCAGAACACTGTCTGAGACTCGAAGTGTAAATTAACTTTTCATAGACCGAGACTACAATTAAAACACATTAAGAGCAAGGAATACAACTCAAGGCATGAGTGGAAGTGATGGCACAATCAGACGGTTAACTAATGCTTACAAATCCGCGATAAATAATTGATGGAATCATTTGAATTGAGTTCGATTACAACATTGGGCTCATGTGAGCCAACCGTTTGTTTCATTACTACAAAAATCGATGCCTTTATCCGAAGGAATGGAAGCAAAAGAAAATAAATTCGAGACTGAATGCGATGAAACTGAGAAATGTTAGTTTGAAAGGCTATGAAAAGTTCGTTCTCTTCAATAAAATTATATCGATTTCTGCACAGGTTTTCAAAAGATGTGAATCCAATGTCTCTTTGAATAGAAGCAGAGTTTGTCTGATCTGATCTCTAAGGAAATGGTTGAGCAGATAGAGGAGAGAGAAGAGACCAGACATACGCACAATGCAGTCGAGTCGGCGACAAATCGATGGATATTTTAGTGGCTATTTCTTGGCATTAATTGGCGTTATGAGCATAACACCAATGGAATGGGAGTATCATCTAATATGTCTAATTGAATGAGATGTCTAGTTACCAGGTAATGGCACACATCAACCAAGTATTACATTGATTTCTGGCTATTTTGCGCATCAATTTCAATCAGTTTAATTAAAGAATTATGCAAATGCGTTAATTATGTTGGCGTCTTGTTAGTAAGCAATAGGTCTATAGACCAACTCTGGTTCAACTAATTTGAATACAAACTCAATTTGGTTCCACTAATGCCTGCAATTCACTAATGAATTCGAATGCAAACCCAATTTCGTGGGAAGTCTTGTTTTTCTTATCGTTGAGACTCCCATTCGAGTCAATACTTGGACTTAATTTTAAATTAAACTATTGAACACAAATCTGTTGGCGCGATGTGTCTAATGTGCCCGATCTGAACGAATTAACTGTTAATGGCGTTCATCTGCCAGACTATCAATTAACAGTTGGCCCGACACCAGTCGCACCGCTCCAGTCATGTAATTATCGATCATTTTGTCCTCGTTTTTCACTTTCAATCGTCGGCCAAATATTAATATTTGTGATGGACTTTAATGAATTCGATGCCTTGTTTTAGTAAATATAGATTTTATTAATAATTCTCACAAAATAATTGAGTAAAACTGGGTTACGATCGCCGGGAATAGTATTATTCCAATACAACCAATTAGATTAATAACTTTTAGTATTGTTTGCCTCATATAATACCAAATGTTTGTCGTTTTCTATGCAAAAATTGGTCGAATTGTGAGGAAAGCCCGGAATTAATTGCAGAAATGTAGTCATTATTTGGTTAATACTTGTGATGAAGTGCTCAGACTTGAGCTCATTCTGTGTCAGACTTCGGGCCAAACAAAAAGCCAAAGGAATTAAGCCATAGATTACATGAATACTGAATGCATGAGTATATTGAAGTGAAATAGAGTTTTCAGACTTTTGTTGGAGTCCTAACTTTAAATTAGTTTCCATTGAAAGTTTGAAATCCCACTGAAAATTAATGATTGATTAAGCAAACAAATGGCAGTTAACTCACTACACACTGTCATAATAAGACAAACAGTAATTACAGAACCGTATAATTATCGGACACAATATGCGTATATCAACTGTTATACTACCAAATGGTAGATAAATTGAGTCTATAAATTGACTCTACATTATACAGGAGAGATAACTGCACTCAAATACATTCAATTATAATGCATTCATATGTTTAATGAACCCAATTAAAGCCAACATTAAATGAGCAGAGAGAGAGAGAGAGAGAGAGAGAGAGAGAGAGAGAGAGAGAGAGAGAGAGAGAGAGAGAGAGAGAGGGAGAGAGAGAGAGAGAGAGAGAGAGAGAAAATTTCTCGCAAAAAATGACCTAGTTAGTGTCACATATGATCAATTTGATGCCCAACAGTTCTAAGAATTTGATTACCTTTGAAAGTTTAACTCGAAGAACAGCGACGACTATATTAATAATAGAGCAGGGTGGCCAGTTTGCTCCATTTGTTAGACCTTACCCAGGGTCTGATATTGCACCAAAAGTTCCCTGGATGGTTTCCAATATAAAGCCGCCGCTATGCTGAGGCTAAATCCAGTTGAATTAAATCCGATTTAAGCTGTTCTTTTGAACCAGGCAGCTTATATTGATTCAGGTTTATTTTGCCATTGATTTAGTTAAATCAATTGTTTCTAAATTCTGTTTTAATTTAGTATTAATCCAGTTTAAATTAAAAATCAGCAAATCAGCGGATTTGACCACAAGAGACATTTTTAAGCATTATCGGGGACATTTGAGACAGACCTCCCGTGGCCAGTCCTGTATTTGAGATTGAAATGCATGGCTAATGAGTCCGACAATCGCCTAGAAATGCAAATTCAAATGAATAAATTGTTGTCTAATTTAGACTTTCATTGATTTTTGTAAATCAATGCGAATATGAGTTCGTTTGGAAACACCTTTGAGACGACAATCGCAGAGAAATGAATTCGTATTCGTATTGATTGCAATTAGGAGAGAGTTTGTGAGCGACACAAACGCCACTAAATTATTGGTTGCGTCGCATAATATGATTGAATGGGTTATTCTCGATATTAATGGACTCATTATTGAGACCAAACACCAAATGCCTGATTCAAACAGATTATATCGATTAGACATTAGGTGTTATGCGATGAGTGCAACCATTTTTGCGATCCATTAAAGTGCGGATCTCTTCATCACTTCAGCGATACGTCCCATCCGTCCAATAGAGTGTCGACAATCACAGTGTTGTCAGCGCTGACAATGGATTGCCGACGGATTACGTCTTCAGATGGAGTTTAGTATTGATTTGAAATATTTGTCGGCCGTTAACGCGATGTGAGAACCAGTGTCTGGAAAATTATAATCTCTGTATTGGTTTTCCATTTGCTTTCGGTTCGATTGTCCAATAAATCACAGATTATTGGACAACTCGTTGGACCGGAAAAACGGTTGTTCGCCGAATGTCCAGCAAATTGAGTGAAGCCGTCGATGGTTTGGCACTCGAGGAGAGACTCATTGCGATTGCGATTCTCTTATTTATGTTAATCAACTCAGTTTGTAATTAAATGCTAGAGACTTAACGTTAATAACACTTTCAGTAGACTTTGGTCGCTGTAATCGCTTTCTCTGATACCATCTGTTAATTAATTTTTTGCATTAACTGTAAATAACTGAAAGTAATTATTTATCTTTCAATTTAACATATGATTAATTGTTGTTATATTATCTAAATTCGGAGTCGAATTTCGGACTTAATTTTCTATATTAACTGAATATATTGTTTATTTAATTTAAACTTATTTTTGCCGAACAATAAGAATACAGCAAATACGTTGTCAAAATATCGAAAT
>JAQGBE010001071.1:0-12814 GCA_034698225.1 Scheloribates latipes | reverse complement strand
AAGGGTAACATGATAGAATTTTAAATCAAAGTGGTTATATCGAATAATAATGTTCATATCATCTTCTGAGAATCATTAAAAATATTCTCCCAATCAAGGACAATTGCCTGATTCATATTCCGAAAGAATTTTTTTAATTATCTTATTCTAATCAAAAGTTATATCAACTGATACTTCTGACATATATGTTTACCATGGTCAAATTTCTGTTACAATATAAACAAAATTTTTGCATAATGAATAACTGTTCGAGTAGCTCTACTAGATATGTAAACACCAAAATTATATTTCGATAAAAGTGAAACCTTTCTCAAGTTCTTTGTGTGAAATGTGTTAAGTAGGGGTGGGGGAGGCTTCAGGGTGGCTTCTGAACACTTAAATATTATTTTGGCATCATGTCATATAAAGTTTGTATCGCGCCCGGATATCTTAAGTCGTCCCTCAACTTGACACCAGTTTTGAATTGTTGTCAATGACGACACTGTCTGAGGAAACCGGTGACTGAAGCCGACACGAGTTGACCAGAGCTAACCGAAGCCGGCCGTCAAATGGCTATCTGTGTGGTCGAAGTGGTCTCCGACCGGAACGAGAAACATGAGTTCGAGATACAGACCTACAAGTATTACATCACAAAGAAGAAGGTGGCCTTTGAGTTGAGCAAGGCGATGGTCGTGCTGAACAAGTGGTCGGCCAGATATGATGACCCGTTCAAGGTGCTGGTCGCCAAGATGACGGTGAGCTCGATGATTGTTGCCTGATCTCCAAATTGCTTGATAATTACTATTTGCAGATCTATAACGACTATAATTGTCGGTACGAGTCATACAACTCACGCAATAAGTTGAAGGGACTGCTGATCAGGATTAGGATCATGTATTCGTCGGATCAGATGCGATGGATTGGGGTTTGTGTCCGATCGGGCTCTCGATTAATAATATAGTAATGTTTTGTTTGGTTCCAGCGATCGGCTGAACCACAATCGAGCCGCCGGTTAAGTGTTGGCGCCTTTTAAGAAGATATTGAAGATAGTGGCCCTGAAAACAAGCCATTTTTGCCAGTTGTGTTGTCGAAGTGGTATCCGATCAGAACGACAGACATGAGTTGGAGATAAACACTGTGACCACAAAGATTGACAGGAAAAAGGTTGCCTTGGAGTTGTCCAAGTTCATGGTCAACAAGGCTTATCTTGTTTCCAATCCGTTTTGGCAATTTGTGGACAACATGCAGGTGTGCTTGTCTTGCTAGTTGCATCAACTTTTACATCTAGTTACACTGTTGTTTACTAGATTTACGACAATAGACGCAAAAAGTTTGTTAATTTCCGTTCAACTGTTCATGAGTTGAACGGATCGCTGCTTAGGATCACATATCCGGCGGAATATATGCAATGGATTTCGGTTTGTGTCTAATGTTTTTTCGGTGTCTAATTAGAGCTTATTTCAGATTATCGTCGACATCGAGGACAGACCTCACTCCGCGACAGGTGTGAAGAACTATATCCGCTTTCTCAGGACATTGAGCCCGAATCTGATCCCTCAAAGTCGTGACCAGTTTGTCGATTACATTAGAAGCAATGAACAGCGATTCAGGAAGGCCTGTAGTGTTAAATCTATCAAGGACACGTGCCTTGATCAGTTATGGCTAGTTGTCGAGGAGGCAAACAAACATTGCGATGAGTGGCGCAAAACAAAGCAACCATTGTTACTGAAGACGATATCAAAGAGAACAACAACTGTGAAAACTTGTCGTCTAATGAGATATCATTTGATAAGACAGCCGGCGATGAGTCTTATGTGAGTGAAGACACCGATTCGAGTGTTCAGAACATTGACGAGGATGTTGGCAGCACTTCTTCATTGGCGTCGAATTCAGTTTATGCTGACTATTCTGTTCTGAGCAATATCGCCGGAGAAGATCTAATGGACAGCAACTGCCACTATGTTCTTGGAAAAATTCTCATTGGCAATTATTATTGGCCAACAAACCGTATTGATCTAGATAATAATAAATGTTTAAGCAAATTATTACCTCGGGCGCAGGTTTGTCTGGTCATATTATTTGCTAATGGCATGATTTTTTGTATAGCCCTGCAATAAACTTGTTGTTTTTTGGCGCATATAAAATATATCGACTTTTATTTAATCACTTGATTTCCTTTAATTTAATTTATCTTTAGTTTTAGTCAAATGGTTAATAAACTGTTTGTTAATAATTATTATATGGGCAAGATCAATTAGTCAGTGATTTAGTGCATATTGGCAATCGATCTAGGTGAATATGGCCCCAATCAACTTGTATAATCAGGTTTTATGTTTGATTCAATTATAACTCGAACAGAGATACATGTATTCATGTATTATTTCACTTCGCGGGACAGACCCTCACTTTGAATGCCCATTGTGACTCACAATTAGCTGACCTTGATTATTCACGAGCCTGTATTGGGTTTGTTTTACGAGGTATAAGAATTGGAGTTAAATCAGTTTCGGTAATTAAGATAAAAGCAATATTTATTAATCAAGTTAAAAGTGAAATTAAATGTCAGGCAAAAAGTAACCAAACAATAATATAAATCGAAATAATATGAATTACTCGGAAGCGTTATCGTTGTTGTCGTCGTCGTCCATCTTGATAACCTTGATGTCCACCTCGTCTTTGACTGCCGGTGTCGGGTAGAGTCTCGCCTTGAACTCAATTATCATGTCGTGGACATCGTTGGTGACCACCGAACGCAAGTCTGTTACGTTCAACAGATCAAAGCCAGTGAACGCCAGACTTGCTTCGAACGGACTGTCGGCAGTCTTCAGTACCTTGAGGTAAGTGGTCATCAACTCTTGGAACTTCATCTTCGTATCGGTTTCAGTCATGTCTGTCAGTTTGTATTCGGCAATCAGTTTATAGGAAACGCGTTTCCATATCTCTGCAGAGCTTTGGCCCAAACACTGACTCAAAGACAGGATCAGATTGTAGTTGAATTGGTCGTCGGCCTTCTTCTGGCGCTTTCGCTCGGCCTCTTGGTTGTCGTGGTCTCTGTTCGCAATTCGTTTGTCGCCATTCTGCCGCATGTCATTGATGGCGGCGGTCGACTCTGACGCCGTTGACTTTGAAGACTGTGGCTGAAGAAGTGGCGGCTCATTACCCTCAGACCAGATCTCAGCGGCAGTTCCACTACTTGTAGCGCCACTACTCGAAGAATCTTCGGCCCCATTGTCGTTAGTGGTGCCGGCGGTCTGATTGGCTTCTCGATGAAGATCGCACTTTTTGATGGCCTCTTCGACAAACTTCCAGATGATATTGATTGTCTCCGGCCTGGGATTCTTATCCAGAGCTCTGTCCACTCTGACAAAAGTGTTGAACGACTCCTTCTCCTTCGGTATCAACTCGAAAGGGATTGTCTTCAGAATCGGCAAATAATGTTTTTTCATCACTTCCGGGGTCGACGTTCGATGACTCATCTGATTGAGAATCTGAAGACAAACAGATGACAAATCAAATACAAAACTAGCCATTGAGTGGACACAAACCTTATTCCAAAACGGATATACTATCCGTATTCGGGATCCTTTCAATTTGTGGACATTTGGCTCAAATCTCACGAAACCATTGGCCGATTGGCTGAAGATCTGAAAGAGAATTGGTTTCAGTCGAGTCTTGGCTGAAGACTCAATCGCAATACTAACCAAGCAATTGTCCAACAGTTGTTCCGATCGGATAACCACGTGGTATGAGCCGCTGGTCGAGCATAAACTTGCTCAACTCCATCACCACTTTGTTGCGGTCCATCGCAGACCTGGTCTCGGTCTTCATCTTGATTTCAAACACGCGACGGTCCGACTCGTCGTCTTCGGCCACTATTTCTACCCGAATGCTCGACATCTCGGGCCCGCTGTCCGCCATCTGGTCAATGACTGGTCGGATGACAATTGAGTTCAATGGCAATGCTGTTCACAGAATAGCGGCAAAACTGAAGAGTTGACAAAACACGTGAGTTTTTAATCAAGATCTTCAGCGATGATTGTCGCCGTCTGTTGTCTCAATTATCAAGACTATTTGATATTTAGCCAGATTGCTTTGATCAAGATAAAATTGCAGCCTTTATTTTGTGTTGATAACTGAGTTCAATGGATATTTTAAATTAATTTTGGTTTTAATTTCTATTAATTCAATACAATTAACAATATCAACCAGTGTCATGTTACTTAATCTGGGTGAGATAAAAAAATGTTGTACCAGGTGAATTTCTTGGGTTTCTATTTTAAGATTAGCAAACCAATTTGAATATTATAATTATTATTATTTTACATTGATTGTAATCGAGATAATTGAGCACAAGTGCAACAATAAATTGATAAACACTTTTGCACAATTGAAAACTGATTTCAATTGCTTGCTGTCAAATTAGATTGTAAATTGATTGAACAAGATTATTTTTAGTTGAATTAACTCATTCGCTTATTCTGTACGCCAGACGTCGCTACTGTCGGTCCAATAGCCGGCCGTCAGTGAGAGTCTGTGTTTGTGTTGACAGTGTCACTGCCCACCTTTTAACAAAACTTTTGAATGCATTTGACATTCAAATCAGTGCTGAAACTGCTTTCAATTCACTCCTCGACTGATCCAACTGAGAGACCCATTGACTGACGCGAAGAGTGATTAGCATTTATATCGCACAGTAGGACACGGATTGGTATGCAATGGGATGGATGGCACAGCCATGACTGGCACATCCATATCATTGACAATTGACAGTGGAGATGAGCATGCTAATTTGTTAATGGGTGCACATAGTTGTGCTAGGTGTGAGCTGTCCTGGGTGACTGTGCAGATCGCGGTCGTGTGCCAAACCTGTCTCATATCTCTATCTAATCGCGTTTGAGTGCTGTCAGACAGTGTCAGAGGCGATGCTAATTAATGGCCTCAAACGATGTCTGATTGTCTGCAATTAGTCAACAGATAGTGGTCTCCTAGGAATCACTCTTCATAGTGAAGAGTGTCTGTCTATGGGAGTGATGGTGTGTCCCACCGATGGCGGCACCGGTGGGTCTGTTGGCTGTGCCAGTGCTGAGCGATCGCTAATTGAGAGCTTTTAGTCGCCAATCGTTTGATTGAATGAGAAGATGGAGAGAAAGCTGTGAGAAAGCGCTCGACTAATGGCAGTCTCAGCAAAACAGGCAAAACATTGAAGTGACGGCCCATTAAAATGGTTGAACATTAATAACAATATAGACACACATCGGAGAGACCAGAGACCAGTGGCCACACTATGGCCCCACTGACCACTTCTGCTGACCAACACTCCCGTCGGAGTCCACTCAGCGACTAATACTGGCCGTGGTTTGCAAACTTTTGCCTCAATCAAACAGCAATTAAGCGCTTCACGCAATCAAATGGTAATTATTTGTACAAAATTTACAAATTAATTAATTATATGATAATTAATGTCATTTTCAGACTTTTTCCTTCAAAAATGCAATTTGACTGATATTTAATGAGTTGACTAATGTTTGCTGAATTGCGAGTCCAATGTAAACAAATGCTAACAATTAGTGCGAACGCCACTCATGTGATGACTGAAGAAGTGGTGACTTGTGCTCACTTGTGGTGACAATCCGTGGACAGTGCGGCCAATCGGGTGTCAGTGATGAACCCGATGGGATCGATGGGCTCGTGGGCTCAGCACACGGCTCAGTACTACCAGCGAGCGTTGGGCGCGTCGGGCACTCAAATGAATGTCGCGCCCGGTCTCAACGTCGGCCAAAACGGGCCTCAGCTCAACGTCAACGACCACCTCGGGCTCGGCGTGTCCAACGCGGCCAACAATCAGGCCATGTCCGGCCACTACGGCTCGTCCGCAGCTCACCCGTGGCTCTTCCCGTCGCACGGCCTCAACACAGCCCCACATCAGACCCCGTCTCACGACAGCTCCACATTCAACGCCAACCCATTCCTCCACCACCCGAGCTATGACTCCAGTTTTCTGTCCGCCCAGTTCCAGTCAAAAGCCTCTTACTTGCCCTCGGCTGCGGTCGGCTCAGGATTTTTCAATCCGATGAAGAAAGTAGAGAACGAAATGAGTAACTTAAGGAATGCCGCATATTGTCAGCCGATGTCCGGAATGTCGTCAATGAGTGCTGCAAACAGTATGACCGCCGACACCAATAACTTGACGGCGGGCTCACTCTTCCCGTCACACCTGGCGCCGACATCTTGGAGACATCACCCGAACCTGATGTCGAGCAATACGTCGAGTGGACCGTTCGGTATATTACCGCACGAAGCGGTGAATGTGGTTCCGAGCGGTTCTAACGCCATCGGCAGCGGTCACTCGCACTCATCCCATGGCTCTCACGGCTCTCATTCGTCTCACTCATCGCACGCCTCACACAACTCATCACATCATTCGAGTTCTCACAACAAGTCATCCAACGACTCGAAGGGACATCACTATCACCACAAGACGTCGTCGATGTCTGCGATGTCGAGTGCAGTGGACAACTCGTTCCGCAACATAATGCCATCACTGCCGACGACTCAAGCGCGTGGCCACTCGGCCCAGTCGTCACTGGAGGCCAATATGGGGCCCAAACTGACGGGCCATCACCATCACAGTCAGGCCGACCCGTACGCGACCAATATGTTCGCGATGGCGGCCGCCATGAACTCGCATAACATTACTCCTGATTACTCGATGCAATCACAGACATATGCACGCGGTTTGGCCACTCAGCCCACGATGAACTCGTTCGCCACCAATCCCGTCACCAGAGGTGGATATCCGAGCGTCGGCTTTCACTCGGAGACCAACACTCGGAGTCGGGATCTGTTGGGCAGTTCGGCATTACTTCAAAGCTCAAAACAGGGCTCAACTAATTCGTGTAACTCCAGGAATATGAGTGCGAATGTGAATGCGATGAACGCCATGAACGGCGCGTATCTGTCCACCTGTGCAATGATGCCAACGATGAACAGTCAGTCTGTGGCCAACTACACGTCCAGTCCGGCACACAGTGTCAACAATATGGCGACCAACCAATCGGCGTCCCGTTCGTCGTCAGCGGCCAGCAATCACGGCCTCCAGCAGGGAAACGACTCTTCGTGTAGCTTCGGCTACAACAGTCCGGCCACAAACCTGCCTCAGTCGCCATACCCGACCCCTCAGCGATCAAATACGGCCAACTCTAGTCAGGGCACGCCTACAGCCTCCGGTGCGGCCGTTCAGTCTACGCAAGACTTTCCCACATACGGCACCTCTCAGTGTTTCCCGGCTTTGGGGACGCAGACCCCGACACCAACACCCGGTTACCCAACACCGCCTTCGAGTGTGGGTCAGCCGCACGGGATGTCATCCAGCTCGCAGACATCGAGCACTCACGAGGACCAGGTCTCGAATTACCCGCAACTGACACCTCAGACGCCCACACAGAGCGCCCCCTTCAACAACTACCCGACGAACTTCAATGGCGCCAAACTGCCATCGAATGGCTCACAAGCAGTCGACCCGATGTTGACCAGCAGGTCGTCGTGTATGGTGGCCGACGCGGCCATCAGCAACTCTTCGGTCGTGCCTCAGAGGTCACCCTTTCTCCTGCCCGGTGCCAGCATTCACGAACCGGAGCCCGACTCGTGTGGCCTGTCGTCAATGGTGGTCAACCCTATGAGTGATAATATGACGAATTCTAAGATAGGTCCGGAGCCCAGTCTCAACTTGATATCCCAGGAAATCGATTTCAATCCGATCGCGAATTTTCCGTTCAGTGATGACACAAACAATTCATTCAATCCTAATCTTAAGGTCGAACAAAACTACAATAAGAAGAAGAATAAGAGCAGCAAAAGGAGTCGGAAAAAGGACAAGAATAAGAATAACAACACCAATGTCGGGGTCAGTGTTGGACTCAGTGTCGATCCCAACATTCCATACTCTAGTTTTGATTATCCTAATCAACAACAATACCAGAACTCATATCAGAACTCGAATCCGTATTTAATGAGTCAACCGATGGCTCACAACCAAAGCCAAGTGACACTACAAGAGAGCCACTCGACTCACGACGTGATGGCCAACGAGACCAACGGCGCCGCAGTGGACACTCACTCGACCGCCAATGCCTGTTACGAAATGCAATATCAGCAACACTTAGCTCAACCACAACCAGCACCTCAACAGCCCCAACAACAACAACAACAGCCCCCACCACAACCTGCCCCACCATCTCAGGCACCTCTTCCGTCTCAACCCGAACACGAACTTATGCAACCGTTAGCGCCCGAACCCTTACCTGCTGTGCACCCACAGGAGGAGCAACTAATAGAACCTGTGATGTCGTTGACTCAAACGTCGACCGCTTCGATGCCGGAGAAGCAGTCCTTTCCGACAATCGACGACGAACTGAGTTTTCTCACCGAACCAACGGATTGCGTGTCGATGGAGACCCAGACCCCTAATAACGTTCAGATGAACGCATCCAACGTTCAGATGGAAACCCAATCTCCTCTTGTGATAAACCAGTCATCAAACATATGTAGTGAGCGGTCGGCGGCCAACCTCTCGCCCAGTGCTACCCAAAACTCGAACTCGAATCAAGGAAACAGCAAATCCAATCAGGGCTCGGGTTTCTTCAACAAGTTCTTGGACTTCATATCCAATTCGCCAAATCCTACTCCAGTGGTGACCAAAGAGAAGAAGAAGAAGAAATTGAAAGAATCGAATGAGAATAAAGTCAAACAAAACAACACAATTAATGGACAGAAGTCTAGTAAGAACTCGAAGAAAGTAAAACTGGAAAACAGTTTTGATTTCACTGACGAGGTGTTCGACACTAAGAAAAATAACTTTTCAGCAGTCAATCAAAACACACTAATGAGCGGAGAGAATATTGGTGTCAAGAAGACGGCCACTGGTGACCGAGAGAACTGCGGAGAAAGTAAGTTCTTCAAGAGAAGGCCCTCGACTAACATCACTACACAAAACGCTCAAATCATTGAAATGGATCCCAAGAAAGACAACAAAAACTATAAGAAACGGAAACAGAATAAAATGGATTTCAATTTGTTTGGAAGTGAGTCGCAGACCGCACACGACGAGTACGAGTTTCCCGACAGTCCGCCATCGCATTCGGTGAAGAAGAGCAGAAAGTCTAGCAGTTCTGACAATTCAAATAAGAAGAAGTCGTCGCTAGACTTTGAAAAGATTACTTCGCCGTCGGTTAACATGAACTCTAAAAAGACCAGTAATAAGAAGAATAACGTTAATAACAATTCGAAACCACTGACCACTAGTTCTGTTGAATCGATAGAAAACAGCATCAATTCAGTTGTAATGAATACGGTTAAGATTGAGACCGAATCGGATGAAGACGTGACTGATTCGGTGCTTAAGAATTCTCAGCCGGAGCTGCAAAGCTGTTCCATCAGCCCTCCTATCAATCAAACTAATAAAAAACCAAATGCTGTTCCAAATCAAACAAACAAGAAATCGCCAAACATTAAGATGAGTCCGACGATAGCGACCCCAACCACGACAATGAGCTCGACGGTAGCCATTGATCATCTCATGAGTCCGACCCAGACGTCGCCCATCTCTGCCATCAGTACAAACAATTCGACGACTGTTATGACAACAGCGGTGACAACGAATTCAATCAATTCTACGTCACTCATCAACTCTGGCCAACAATCTGTTGGGATGGCAAGTGCCGGCACTAACACACCCCGGAGACGGTCACAGGACAAGAAGGCGTCCACTATTAGAGAAGGATTGATGAGAACCGGAGATTTCGTCGTTTCAATAGATGAATCTCAATATGATTTGCCTGTCATTTGGAGGATAGAGGGAAAGAGTCTGCTTCAGAGGTTCGAACCCACCGAACAGGAAGACATCACTGTCTACATCAATACCTCATCCGTGAGTATCAATAGGTTAGACAATGTCAATCATGTCTGATGTCTTGGCTCTCAAACAGTACTCGGCGTGGAATCCGACTGTAAGGCAGCGCTATATGGGTGTCGACGTGCGGATTATGGGTTGCAGTCGAACCCGAATTGTTGTCGAAAAGCTGGGTCTGACTCAAACCAACCCCAACACTGTGTATGTTATTTGAGACGATTTTCAATTCGATTACAATCTCTTATTGGTCTCGATATTCAACTAATTAGGAATGGATTAATGACTATTGAAAGGAACAAATCAAATGCTTCTCAATCGTCAAATCAGGAGAATCACAATCAGGAAAACTTCGAAGTCTTTATTCAAACTCTAATAAGTCAAGCATTGGACCCAAATTTCATCTCAGAAATAGTCAAAGAAAACGGTTTGTTCTCTCGCATGACATCCAAAGTATATCCCTTTGTCTTATGGCATGTTTTCATCAAAACAGATGAATACTTCTTATCTCACGTTCAAGCGATAGACGACGTCTGTTCGCGAAAGAAGTCTCGCTTCTTCAGCAAAACCAAATGGGACGCCAATATTGTCAAATGCGTTGAGACTTACCCTCAATTCACTGTCACCGCTCAGAACAACGCCGGAGACCTTCGTTGTCGGGTAAGTCATCTTCACTACATTGTATTGTTGGCTTCGGAACTGATTGGTAATGTTGTGGTGATTGTCATCAGTTATGTCACGACAATTGGAGTACACAAATCATGCAATTCGATGGTCAGCCCTACAATCAGATGACACTCGAGGGCCAGTCGGCCGTCGATCTGAAGCAAACGAAATACGCGGCGTGTGATGCGTGCGCTGAGAGGATAGTTCTGTACTCGCATTTGCATCACCAGAAGTACAACTTTTTCTGTAAATGCAAAGCGAAAGTGAGTTGTTTTGCATTCAATTGTTTGCCAATTACTAAATAACTTATGTTTAGGTCGAGAACATGAGGGGCGGCGACGACAGCAAGGAATCACATGTGATATTAGAGCTCTGTCTTCAGGACAGTGATTGGATAAATACGGTTAGTATTGACTTCCATTTCATTGACTCACTGATTGTCTAATAATCATCGATCTGTTGAACAATAGCTATTCAAAGAACTGGAAGAGATTTGGTTGTCTTGCGATAAGATTAGGTAAAAATCAATTCGTTTTATCTGTATTTCGACCAAAAGTGCAGATAAAACGCGATTCGACATAACATTCAACTTTTGGGACATTTCATCCATTGTTTGACTTCTTCGACGCTCGGCATTAGTCCTGATTTGGAGCCATTCGACGCACAAACCAGACGTTAACTGATTTCCAGTTATGCATTCAGTTATGTATCAAATGTTTGTGTATTCAATCAAATTAAAAACTTATTGAATGACAGAAGAAAAAGAAGAAAAAAATCTATTCTTATCTCTATCTCTGATTAATATAACTTTTTTTTATCGATATTACATTTGTTTATTGATTTTAGATTCGCACGAATCGTATTTATTATTTATTTATTTGACACAAGCATTTGTTTTTTGTCTAATCTTGAAGAAAATGTTTAGTTTTTAATTTAATTTACCAATGCTAATGACAAGTGAGCATGTCAGTTTATGTCAGTTTATGTCAGCTTATTTGTTCCAATGAATAATTCAAAGTTGAGTCGAAGAGTTGAGTCATTTCACAGAGAAATGAATTATTATTATCATTATTATTACTATTGACTAAAATTCGATAAGAATTAGAGACAAATTAAGTGATCGACAAATGCATTCTCACATCAAAGCCAACCATTAAATCAAATGCATTGCTCTTCGCATCTGAACTCTATTGAGCTCTTGGTTGTAGTCATGTCTCGCATTTCGATATCGAAATTGAAATTTAAGAGTTTTATAGGAATTTTAACAAAAAACAAGACAAACAAAAACAACTTTTGATTATCAGAAAGATTTTTTAAATTTGAAAAAAGTTGATCGCTATTTAGAAATTAGTTGTTTATTGATTGATATAAATATATAAATAAAATGCTATAAAATCTATAAATAATTTGGTAAAACTCTGTAATTTTGGTATTAGGACTATATTTCAATTGTATTTCATGTTAAAGACTATTCTCTGTATTTATTAATCATTAATTGTAATCATAATTATAAATACGATGAAAACAATTGAATTAATTGTATTGAAATTCACCGCTCATTTGGTCGCCTATTATATCGACTAAATTGTAATATATATACATATTTCACGAATACATCATTATATTTAAGTTATTAATTAATATTATTATTATTATTAATTATTTTATTATTATTATTATTATTGATTATGTGCTCTCTTTGTTGAATCTTATTTTTATTAATAAATTACTGAAAATAAATGATTGTTTTTCTGAATCTCAAATTCCGTGCAATATATTCGCACATTTCGTGTCTTTGTCTGCCATTTGCTTCACTTCTCATCTCAGGTTCGGGTAATTGGGACTCAGTTTTAAATAACTATTTCAAAAACGTCGGAAAATTGATATCGAATTGAATTGAATTGTCCGCAAATAGATTGCAAGGATTGCAAAATGTGATTCATCTGAGCACTTGTCAGACAGCCTCCGACAGGTCTGTCAAAGATGTGCTTCGATAATATTCAAATAATATTGAGGTCATTCAAATAACATTTAATTAAACTATGGCATCACATATATTCAAACACTATTAGCGCTGATTTTGCATTGCATTGAATTTCAGTGTATTTATCAAATTAAATCAGTCGACAGATTGAAAGCAGATTTCATTTCATTTGCCATTTCCTACAAAACTATCCGACAAATCGATAAAGGATTTGGACCGAAAGGCGGAGTCGCTACTATGAGCGTGCATATGTACATGTATATGTATGATGCAAACTAGCA
>JAQGBE010001070.1:0-12815 GCA_034698225.1 Scheloribates latipes | reverse complement strand
GCACAGGGCAGAGGCAGGGAAGGGCGTCCTTGCCGTTGCAGTTAATAATGAATTCTATTAATAGACGAATGAATTTTGAGGTCAACAGAGAATATAATATCAAAATATTCTGTAATTTAATGTTTTGATGGAAAGCAGTGAACGGAAGAGCTCTATAAATAGCGAAAATCTTTTGGTTTGTAACGTCGAATGTGGTGTTTGTGTTGCATCGTTCGGTCAATTCTGGTGTTTCTGGTATTTCACGGACTGCTGAGCCGTCAATCTTAGACTAATCTCATTCGCAATACAAATAAATTCCTTTTCAATTCATAAGACTCGTCCGGATTTGACTCCATTTCAAGAATTGCCTGACAATTAATTACTGAATTCGATCAATGAAATTAATTTATTGAATCAGAACATTGACTGCTTTATCTCTTGGTCTAGACTAGAGAAGGGCATTTCAGGCCAGAATGGCTTGATTCATCATGAATTGACCACGTTTAGTTATATTTGAATGTTGAATGTGAATCAAGAACAACTCAGATGGAAGTTTGAACATGATACATTAAAGATTAGGGGAATTCCACTGAGTTGGGAAATTCTGCTTGTTCATATTGAGACAAAAATTTCCATCAGTTTGTTGTTGTCAGATAATTTGATGTAAGATATTTCCAGACAGGGTAAAAGTCGCCAATATTTTATGGCCATCCTGGCCCACCCTTAGTCCAAACTTTAGACTATCGAAGAAAGTTTGTCTGCTCTTGCAAGTGATGAACAGAATCATCGATTATTACGAGGAAACAATTCCAATCAAATGAAGAGCACTTTTGATAGAAATGTTAGACGAATTATTCTTATCTAGTCTTGGTTAAGTATGGCAATACAGAGAATGGCCAGAACTAAGTTAACAAATTGCGACCAGAAGTGAGCCAAATTCAACAATTCACCATAATGACACAAACACAACGAGATTAATGATTTAATCTAATCGATTAACAGCTCATTAATATTCAACGAGTAATCAGAATAAAAGAATTTTTGACCCAATTCTGTGTCGCCTTTTATGTCCTCATTCACATAAAATTCGATTCAAGGTCTGCAACAAAACCACTAATAGATAAAAGCCATTAATAAAAGACTCCAATTGGCGTTCAGAAGAGGACCCAAACGGTAGACCAATATTGTAATCAAAATTCAGACGAAAGCCCACAGAGAATAGAGAGAGAAATCGATTGTTTTAAAAATACTGTGTTTAATGACATGTTTAGCGTAAAGAATAGCAGATCAATGGACCGGATCATTGAACCGAACGCTTTTAATTATGACCATAATTAGTGGCTTTTTGTCTATAAGCAAATGCGAGCGCTCCAAACGACACGTCCATAAGAGACACTCAAAATTCAGTCGTTCACTCAAAATAATAAAAAGATTTTTTAACAAAACTGCCCAAAAATAAGACATAATATTCTTTAGCGAAAGAAAAAACATAATCCTTTGGAATACCCATCACATGAATGACAATATTTTACGCTCTGCTGTCATATTCGGCAAAAAATTCAAACGAATTCATCATATCATTGGTGGTTAAAGGCATGAGCAAGGCACTGGCTCAACGAGCACAAAGAGCACAACGAGCAAGGCACAAATGATCCATTTTTCATATCAGACGACACATCATAAGTTTGGTCGACATAGTCTTGGTTGCCATTTATTATTCGTTTGCCTAAAGTTCAAAGTTAAACAAATAATAGGAAACAGAGATAAGAAGAAACTCATTAAGAAGTTTGTGGCCGTCAGCTAATGAATGGCGAAAGTTAGCTCAACTCAAAACTAACTGTCAATTAGTCTCTGATTTCATTACTCGACTTAATTAAAAAATATTTGGAATATTAATGATAAAGCAGTCCGTCTTGTGATGCATAGGAGTGTTGTCATCGAGTGATGAACGAGTTGGACGACTGCCGGCTTCGGTGGTGGCGATGGCCGCACATACGGCTCTATATTGCTATTGAGAGACAGGCCATTGAAAACGGATTCGTCGGACTCGATAACAATTCATCACTGAATCTCTTCGATCCCAATATCTTCGGTCCATATATTTGCGGTTCCGCGAAACGAATTTCGGACCAAATCAATCATTTGGCGATTGAATTGAGAAACACATTTTGAAGGCTTCCGCCGAACGATATGCGAGACTCACCGCTGTTTGCTTGCAATAAACACACACACGATGTGAGCCACCAATAAAGATGGCCATACTTATAAATCCAGTCTAATGTGGCCCACACTGCCAACACTGAATATTTTTATTAGACCCGGCGCTTCATACACGAGATGAGCGGCGAATAAGCAAGCAAAATCATGTAGGCTCAGCGTAGGCTCCATATGGGAAATTTTCATCTATCAAAACCAACCAAACCGAAGGAAAAATGTAATTTTGGCGAATAAATACGTGTAGAATATGGCCTAGTTCAGTTGGAAAGGCAAGCATTTCTTATTTATTGTCGAATGCAATCACATTTCTCAATCAAATATAAGAATATTCTGAGTTGTAGTGCAAAATTGAGCTCAATATTCAAGGAATTGTGGGATATTTTGAGAAAAGGGATTATCTCTTGTGTTCGCGAACAAGAATGTATGAGAAATCAGTCGCTCAGGAAATAGCGATTTAGAGCCAAGTGTCGAGTCTGTTGGGGGCGAACGGCAAACAACGGCAACATTAAAATTACATCAAATACTTCAAAATGAAAAATATTTTTCAACAAAATTCTTATGCAATTGATATGCAATTCGTCTGACAATACCTGAAGTATGTGTCAAACAAATGGTTGTGCACTCGGAATATGTCGATATTAGCGAAGATAGATTGAACTCGTATTCAATATCGCGTCTGAGCGCCAGTGCGCCCTATCATTGATCTAGATACTCTTTTATTCATGTTCCTAACGTTCAAATGGATGTCTCACTGAATAAAAGTTGATAGATTAATATCATTTTCAATATAGGAAATGAATGAAGAAAGGAGAAAAACTTTTATGTCACCAAAAACTAAGAAAATTATTTGATCCGACCGTTTATATTGAATGATCTTGGCTCTAAATCGCTTTCCAGATAATACTCGTTCGTTCGCTTTTATTAAAATCCAGGCTTTTATTAATATTAAAATTTATTTTTCTCTTCTTTCTTGTTCTGAAAAATGAGTCGATAAGTGAAAGCGAATTGAAACCCAAAACACAAATATGTCGTAAATGATAGTCTAATTCAAAAAGTCATTCTTCGAATAATCCAGTCATTCATTATTCGTAAAGTTATTCGACAAAAGGATTTTCGTTTTATATGAAAATAAGTCCCAAAAAATATTGAGATAAATAATAACGAAGAGCACAGATATATTAAAAATTCCTTCACTGCTTGTTTCAGAATAACCCGGTTAACCAATTTGTATGAATCTTAGTCATTGACATTCACTCGAAATAGACAAAAGAAGACAGAATTATACCGAATATAAAACGCGTTATCAATGAAGACATGGTTTTGTTCACAATCTCAAATTGAAGTCCGGCTTATATACCAGGGCTTGTTATACAGTATTTGAAACTTTACTGTAATTGCAAGATGATTCAGCAATTATAAATTCCGCAATTATAAAGAAAAATTGTTTGCAAGTTTGTAGCAAGAAGGACCATGATCACAATAAAATTTAATTAGGAAACGCATTGATTCTGTGGAAACGGTTTGGCAGAGCAAAGAATTTCAAACAATTATTTTAATGAGAAATTCCAATAAAAAGTGAACAAATGAAAGACTTAAATGAAAATTCCAGAGAAGGTCTCGTTTTGTGTTGTCTCTGGGATTGTGCGAACAGTTTTGTTGCAAATTATTGGATGGAAAACGAAAATTGAATTTTATTTATCAATACTAACGAAAAGCCATTTTAATAGACGAATGGCGGAAGAGTTCGCGATTTGTGTGAATGCGAATGAAATGTGGATTTAATGTGAGAAACGAATTGTCGTTTCGGAAACGAAATGTATAACGAGGTAAATATCAAATGCCAGACCAGAGCCAGCGATGGTGTGTTCGGTACACCAACAGAAAGGTCAGGAGTGAACTGTCGTTTCTGTCGTAACCGATATTTTATTAGTTAAGACTCGCATTTGCATTGAGATTGAGATTTATAATTATAGCCAATGTTAACACCGATTGTTTGCACAAACACATCGCCGATGGTAGTCATGACCGCCACTCTATCTCTCATGAATTTCCGTACATCCTATCGCCAGCTTGTGCTTGATCGTTTGTGCCATCATGGCAATGGCGCAATTCATCAAAACAAGCATCGCTTCTGTTACTGTTATTTCAAATTAAATTCTTTATCTCGAGCTAACTCTATTAGGCCGGCATTGGACTTCACTGTGCTAGTCCTCAAATGCCTCTACTCCTCAACCACCTCGCTTCTCTCACCTACGGCATGCCTAGAATGAACACCCATGTGTAAATAAAAACACGTATTCTAGATCATTTATTTTTAAAAGTATTTTTGGCATGGGTGTTCATTCTAGACACGCCGTAGGTGAGAGAAGCGAGGTGGTAGAGGCGTAGAGGCATTTGAGGACTACCTTTCACTGCCGAAGTGGACTGTTAACGCTGGCATTGCTCTAATCGATTGCAGCCATTGTGCAACTCATATGATATCTAACCCTCATTAGCATTATCAAGGCTCAATTAGATTAGCTGGATAAGTCACGCCAAAGCGCCAAAGCGTAGACAAATACAGTTTGGATATCGAGTTTACCTACACCCTCATAGCTAGTATAGTATGCGGGCAGTGCAGTGTTAGTAGAGTGTATGTGTGAGTAGCATGTTAGCATGTTAGCATGGTCAATGTGGTCAATGGTCACTTACCTGAGAGGCACTGCGGTGAGTTGGCTATTCTACTTTGTGCGGATCCAACTGCAGAGACAGCCGCTGAATCTGATCGCTCGTTACCACCTATTAGTGTTAGTGACGGACACGTCGGAGCACACGATCACAGGTTGGAGGGATCGGAAGGAAAGGTGTTTCGTGGGTAACGAAAAATCAGAGATTTTGTCTTTAGTTTAGATAATAATTAGTTTTAATAGAAAATTCAGTTCAAATAGGAAATCGATTTGCAATTAAATTTTCGGTTTCATTTCAATTTCATTTGACTTTCACTTTGTTTTTTAATTACTATTGCATTAAAAGTCTAATTAATTTAAATCTATTTTAGTTTTAATTTAAGCTCTAAATACTGATGAGAAGCCATTGGTCTCTCGTTTATCTCTTGGTTAGCCTTTCATACCCAACACGTTTGCAAAATTATAGTCAAAACTGAGAAGTTTTTGCTGAAATTTCAAGGATGAGGGGAACGGATAGTGTGGTTGTGGTGTCATTGTGTGTCTTCCATCTGATCAGATCAGGCAATCTGTTCACTAGTTTAACATTGAAATATAAAGAATCGGGCCTTTAGTTCGAGGGACAAATCAAATGGTGAATATCGTGAAACTTTATCAGTGAAGTGAGTCTTCCCTGCCGTTCGCCTCCCCATTGAGAGCCGGGTTTGCGTGCATTCGGTTTATGAATAAATAAAAATTTTTGGTATAAAAATTGGTCCAAAAAATAAATTAAAGGCAAAAATATATTTTCTTCGATTGCACTCCACTGTTATGTCTGCTCATTGTCGAGAAGTGGGGATACAATGGGTTTTCTGCGGCGACCGATCGATAAGTTTTCATATGAAAATGTAAATCACATCCGAATGAGAGCAGAGATATTGGGATCACATGTAATCTTGGTTTGTGTGGCGATGAATGTCAGCGATGATTGCATTGAGAGCTAGAGATGAGCGGAGATGTGAAGGGATCGGATCGGGCGGTAAAGGGTTGGCAAAGGATGTGTTCGCTAGTGATCATCGATTGGAGTGTTTCTCACGACAGAGTCAATACATGAGACCATTGGTTGGGATATTGGCTAAACTTTGTGCTCACTATTAATGCATTTGTTTTATTAGTAAATCATTTGATGACATATTCAGTGTTTGTCTGACTTCTGGCGGATGAGAGCATAGGAGACGATTCAGAGGCTGTCTCTCACAGTCAGTCACTTAACTAAAACTTTACTTAATCTCTATATCAATGAAAAGATTGAGTAAAACAGAGATTTTGTTTGCGGAAGAGATTTGATTAAATTAATTGTATTTTTACGCAATTAACGACATAACAGACGAACTGAAGACATGGAGTGATAGCACAATACAAGACGTGAGCCAAACACTGAATCGCATGCAGTGAATGAACGGCAGACACAATACAAATGCTTCTCTAAAGCCATAAGTCATGCAAATTAGTGGTGAGAAGTGAATAGAGAATCAAATTTTTGGCTTTCAATTGCAATTCTAGAAACACTGCAAACGATCGGAATTGCAAATACAATAAACAGACCAACAGAACGACTACGACAGCGCTCGGCCGTCGGGTTCAGTGCTGTCCTCACTGATGGAACGCCACTCCACACACACACCGAACACACATCAGTCACACAATTTCAACAGAATATTACTTTTCATCAGATAAATAGACAATAAAGTAATTTGGGCGACAACTGAGGCCATAAACCAAATTCGATGCCATAACTGACGACAATTTACGTGCAATGAATGCAATTCACTGTCGTTTGCCTTTCAATTCATGGCATCTTATTTCAACTGTTTGCGAGCCTACCCTCCGCTGACCACAAGAATGTTCTTGCAGCGAAAACTTGGAAATTTCATCACCTGGTCGTCAATAGTTATGCAATTGAAAAGAGCTAAAGAGTGATAAGACTGTGCGCTTAGAGCACAACACAGTCTGCGCTATATTTAGAACATTAAAGTCTATGCCTTGTATTGAGTGCTTGAGTGACACCATTTCGCCATAAGTTTATATCTGTTAATGTTCTCAATGTATGCCATATAACGCCCTCCTCTGCCTCGACACTCGCTCTAAGGCAACAGTCTATCGGTGAGGCGATAATTGTCTTTTATTAAACACATGTTTAGATATTTGTATCGTCAGTGCCGTCACAATAAGGAACTGGCGATTCGCTGCCAAAGGGCTCAAAGAGTTGGCATCGGATGACACAGAATATTCTGTAGACTCGAAGACTCTCTAAGAGGACGAAACTTTTTTGATGGAACAAAAATTTATTTACACAAAATTGATAAGAAGAGTAAATCATCGGATGGACACCAAAAGAGGCCAAAGGAGGCGATAATTAATTTTTGTGATCCAAAAATCGTTGGAATTAATTCTCTGGCCATAGTTGTGAGGTCGAGAAGAGCTTAAACAAGGGAATCGTTTTTGCTATTGATTCTGGCATTAAATTATAATCTTATTTCCATCGACTTATTATTATCAATAGACAGGGACTGGTATTTAGCCACTGGACTGAGCGGCTCCTCAATTGCAATACCGAAAGCAATCAAATTATTGTAAGAGAATAAGTGAAGCGCTGGCGAGAGCTGTGCCCTAAGTGCCAGCACAAGCACCAGCAGTATCGCCAACACCGGTGTCTATGTCTGTCTGAGGCCAGCTATTTATCTTCTTCAAGCCTTCCGAGAATGGCCTAAAATAATGCGTTCAATTTGGCCGCCGAGGAGTGCTGTGGCCTCAGTCTGGCTCTGGAATTGCACTTTTCATCCTTAGGTAGAGTTGATTTGTGCGAAAGGAATTACTGGCACTCATTGCGATTAATAATAGAGAGGCCGAGAATGTATACATTATTGAAATAGTTTAACCGAAGAACGCCATTACTGTTAGAACTCGACTCTACACTGATTCCGATACAAAATATGCACTTTTACTGCATTTTATTTACGGCTCCGTATTCTGTATGACTCCCGATATGAATATTCTATGACTACTAAAACTCACTGAGAATTCACTTACAGTAATGTCATTCGCATTGCATTGCATTCGGAGTCGACGGAAAATACTTTTTACTTCTCTCCGACAAAAAGATTGCACAGCACTGGTAGGACTTGCTGTGTAAGAGCAAGGTATCGCTGGCAGTGTTTGCTGAGGAGGTCGGCCCCTAAACAGTGAGCACTTGACTAGCAATTTGCTGCCAAACAGAATCCGAATGCAACGCCATTCAGACGATTCAGACGTCAGTCTATTATCGCGAACTATTCATACGAAAAGTAAGATTCCTCTAATGGTTTCAAATTCAAATGAGCTATCAACATCAACATCACCATTAAATTTTTCGACACAAAAACTGGGTCATAATCTAGGCATAATACATACTTGCAGCGTTTTTGTGCCACTAAAATATGTATTAAAAGTTAATGGTTTAGATTCTATTTTCGGGTTCGCTATAATACCATATAGTATATAATGCATTAGACAGTTATTTCAAGAGGTTGAAGGTCTAGTTGACTGAGCTTGGTCACATCCGACAAGAATGGAGAGCCGAATGCCAGCGCCTGACTGAATAAGAAATGATTTCCCGCGGGAGACCTCTTCGGCAAATGTCGGCGAAAACTCAATCATTTAAAATATAATAATGTCTCCCATGAGAGGAATTGTTTGGCTCGCATAACACCAGTTATAATGCAAACTAATTAATGAAGTGAACGACGAAAGCAAATGTCGTGTCTTATAATTATCGCCAATAGTGGTGCCAATCGTGTGTCCGACCCCTCTATTAACCGATTTAATGAACGTTTTGCACAAAAAATAACAAAAAGTCTGAGCCTTAATATAGTCTGCGTTTTGGAGCCATTGATTGATTTGAATAATTTGTTTCTTATATCGATTCCACGAACTTCTTAATTAGCCGATGCTCTCCAACTCAACTCTCAATTAATCTGTGTTTTTCGCTCAAAGTAATGGTTTTATCTGTCAATTGTTTCGGTCTATTCTCTGCTAATTCATCGCCAAAATCAATATTCGGGCGCAAAAGAAAAACTTATTATTCGAGCGATTCTTTTGCTGCTTAGAGTTTATCTGAGAAACAATTTTGTTTGAGAAATGAGCAAAAATTTTCTCATTCAGTGTGATATCAATTTTAATATTCATTGCCTTTAAACCGGTGGCCCCAACCAATTATCTTGCTCGTTTAATCAAATATTTAATGGCATCAGGAATTTGCTTTTTGGGGTCGACTCTTATGTTATGCACTCTGTTTGTGCACAATCTGGTCGTCATTATTGGCGAAGATATTAATGAGATCGAGGACCAGAACATTTTTGGCTATTCCAATGGCAGAATACATTTCAACAGTGATTGCATAATAAGTGCAACCACTGGTCCATTGAGCAAGCTACTGGAACAAGCTACCTCGCTACTTTTTGGCAACTTTATTGATATTATGTTGAAATTGTCTGCACTTTCACATACCGACTACATTCGACTCCACTCTCACACGAGACAACACACACTTGAAAATACTGCTAAAGAATATCTATGGAAATACAATACAATACAATACAAACAAAGAGCGATGACTTACGCGTCTTCTTGTAGAGGAGGATCTCGAACTGTTCCATCGAGTGGTTGTCGAGCGACTGTTCGATTCTGGTGATGGTGTTCCTGTCGGTCATCTCGCCGTACATGAACGAACACCGACACGACTTCTGCATGACTTCGGCCCTGTTGTAGCCCGAGATCTTGCAGAAGCTCTCCGAGCAGTAGACGATCGGGTAGTCGATGATCTGTGCATTGGCCAAAAGGAAACTGCTATCGGCTGCAGAGGCAGAGGAAGAGATAAACCACTCATTAATGCAAATGTTTTATTCATTTGGCCGCAAATGACTGCTATTTTTAGCTGAAATAAAAGCTTTGACTCAAAAGTATTACTCAATTGTCAGATAGTTTGGCATAAAATCAATGGAAAACTAATGCATTGTTTTCATGTCCAGTCGTTTCCTTAATTAGACATCTAAGTCGAGTCCCGGCCTCGCACTGAGCGGCCAGGAATACAAGGCTAACCACTGTTATCCACGTTTTGTCTGTCAGTTTCGGTGACAACTCTGCCATTTAGTCAAATGTCAGGCCAAAGGCGACTCCAATCAGACGAACAGACAATGAATCGGTCGTCAAATTAATGTAATTCAATGAAAACTTCTTCTCCTTTAATATTAGATATCATGCGTTTCGCTATATTTCTGCAGCAGAATAGCTGACAATAAATTAAACAATAGTTGAAAACAACATCAATCATACGAACGTACAGTTCGTGCCAAAGACGGGACTAAACAAAAACAAATTGATCTAGATGAAATTCATAAAAAATTAATTGTCTCGCAGAATATGCGTAGGATTTCCACTCAAACGATATATCAATTCATATGAATTTATATTTTTATTCGACACAATTGTTCGTTCGCTCTATAGTTGGTTCGAAATCTAATGCAAATTAATGGCTATTTTTATTGCAACCAATTTAATGCTAATTTGATTTCTCTGTCAAAACATTTGGACCAGAATTGGAGCTCCGATTCTGTGTCACTCCGACAGTGATATGCAGAGTGAAAGTGGCCTCAACTCAAAAAACACTACATGAAATTAGAAATTAGCATGACACAATGGAATTTTTCATTATTTAAGTGGCCCGAAAAAGTAGACTTGGTGATAAATTGCATAATTTTCAATATGTCGTTCGTTAGACCAGAATTCAGGACAATTCCGCTGATATTCGCAGCCATTTGTTTGGCGAGAATACTATTCTGACATCAATTTATGCGTTAATTCATTTGGCATTTCAATTGTGTTCCTTATTTATGAAATACAATTCATTGTTTCGATCCATTCAGAGCCTCAATGAGTCTCCAAATCAGTGGAGATGTGATTCGTTATCATTTTGAGCGTTCGTTTGTTACGTATTATTGGAAAACAAAACACAAAATAATTTCAATGAATAATAAACAGACAATAAAGACAAACAGAATCGGCTCTTAAATGACTCGATCCAGTCGTCGACTCAATTATTTAAATCTAATTCTAGAAAAACCCAATCAATATTAGCCGTACGTAAGCAGAGACGACATTCATTAAGCATTGATGTGAGCAAGGAATATGACCACCAAGTATGCGTTTGACTTGCTCAAATTACAAATTGGATAATTTCATGCAGGATTTGAATTTCAACTTGCCGGAACTAATTGATTTAGCGGCTAAATTAGTTGAATAAATTAATTAGATGTATCGTATTCTTGTTAGATTGACGTTTTTAATAGAATGGCACTGACAGTGGAAATCAACAGAATTTCAATACAGAAGTTTAACTATTCTGCAAGTTTTCATTCCCAGATATTAGTCTATTTTTAGTTACCAAGCTACAGTAATTATTCGAGTCAGTGAAAATAAGCAGCCACACAGATGCGGTTGCAAGTTGATTATAAAGATCTGGGCAAAACATCTCCAGAAAGGAATGAGAAAATGAAATATTCATTGAGCTTTGGTCTAAATTAAACTGAGATTCGCTGCACTGATAACTAGCTTTGCGAATAACATTTGTTATGCATATTACACATAAATATGAATATTCTTTGTGTTATATAAATAGCGAAATATGTTGTATAAAGAAATATAACTCTGTTTTATCACTGGAAACAGTTTCTCGTTTGACTCGATTAAAATAGCGAAACACTATAAGAGATTCTTATGAATTATGTGCTAACAGTTTACGCTTCACATAACCCACCGATTCGTTTGGGTCTCGGGCTGTGAGGCCGAGCCCTCAATCAGACATATGTCAAGAGTTAGGCTCACAATCGATGCCATCCATACCTCCGCCGCTGATTACATGGATTCGAGAGACAGTCTGACAGACAATAAAACAGTTTGCGCTCGAAGTAACTAATTTTCATATGTATCTCAAGTTTATTAAATGAAAAGAAACTCTGGTCTCGAGTAATGGCTCCCTAAAGGACTCTATTAGATAAGGATTTTATCTTTACTTCACTTCTTTGTCGGCATTTGTTTAATGAAACTCTACTCAAGCTATGGTTCATAAAGTGAACGCTCGCGAGGATGAGTACGAGTCTAATCAAATGTTTTTCAATTTTGATCAAACTTTTGAGAAGAAAAAATAGTTTCCATGTTTAATTATTTTAAAATCTAAACGAAGAAAATGCACAAAAATCAATAGTTAATTAAAATTATGAGCCAATCCTTTTATTAAAACTTTGTAGCATTGCTCGTCAGACTCTCGGAATGGTAGGAATGTTCTCTGCTATACACAAAGTATGACAACATTTCCTTAGATTCTAAATAATGTTCTAGCTTGTGGCAATAGTATTTTAGTAAATGGGTTCAATTTAACCAAAATCTGTGTAATTTTGGCAGAAATTATACATAACTTGTGACTAAAATCGGCTATAATTTATTTAATTTGCCTGAATTTCTGAACACTTCTTGGATTGGATAATGTATTCACATATCCTTGAGCTTATGCCCGATAGAATCCAACTCATTCTTTATGTCTGCTACAAGTGAGACTAAAATTAACATGCTCACTCGGCGTTTAGTTGATTAAGTTATTACAATAAAGTAATTGAGACGTTTTTTAATCTAATCTAAATAATTGTGAAGTAAGTTACCGAATGTCTAAATAAGACAGTGATTAATCTGGTTAATTAATTTTATAGAAAAGAGTCAGACCAGAGAAGAATGATCCAGATATTGATAAAACTGAAATTTCGACCGAAAACATTCGTTTCACAGCTTACAGAACACAGCCAACAGTTATATTTCCGAAGCCATCAAAAGTTTGCTTTTTCTTTCAATTGTTTTCTCGACGAAAGAGAACAGAAAAACACAGAAGACTTT
>JAQGBE010001069.1:0-12837 GCA_034698225.1 Scheloribates latipes | reverse complement strand
AACAAATTCATTTTATTGAACTATTCCCGGATTCTCATTGTCAAGATTCAATAAAATTTATTACATTGTGATGTAATAACATTTTTTACATTAATCATATTATTACATTGGCATGTGTGATAATACTTCCAACATTAAAACAATAAATGTCTAAATGATCCTGATATAAGTGCAACCAATGATTTGTGCATGAGTATCATGGTTATTTAATCATTAACGCGAATTAATCTATTATAGAATTATATTGTAAATCCCATACTAAGTGATGTGACATACCTCGATATTTTTATATTTGTATTTTCAATTTTAATTCATTATCATTATTTTGTTTTATATTCAACTAGTTAGTTGTGGAAAATTTCACTTGATTCAAATAACAATTCTAATTGCAAGGTTAATTCCATTATTGTCAAATCGCACCTGTGTGGCTTTGGACAAATTTACCAATTGAACTAGTTTGATGCAATTTAAACTACTATTATTTGAGTGTCTGTGTTATCAATAATACCTCGTGTCCCAATAGTCCTTGCTGGTGCATTTCATCTTGTCAAATGCAAACCACGTGACATATTACATTGAACTCTACCTCGATGATAGTCTGACTATACCCACACATGATGACAATGATAGTTTTACCATGATGCCTTTCCCAGTCGTAAGGTAGTTTATTAAACCCTAGAATATGTAAACTTTATAAACCAGAGTTCACTTTGATTAGATAGATTAGATAATTAACTTTTAATGAATAACTGTAGTGTTCTTTAGCCAGGGATGGCCAAGGGGGAGGATCAGTCAAAATCCCCCTGAGTTTTGATGGCTGAGCTCGGACCCCCCTCCGGAAATGGCCACCGCGCGAAGCGGTAATTTAAACCAGATTAAATCGTGATTTAAACTGGATTTAACCACAATTAAGCTTAATTAACGTTAAATTAACTAAATTAACGCTGAAATAGGCCTAAAATCGAAAGAACCGCTTAAATCGGACGTATTTAAGCTTAATTTAACTGGATTTAGCCGAAAAATGGCGGCGGCCGCCATTTTGTCTTACCCCTTCCCTGATCCCCCTCTATGATTTTTGGCTGAAAATTGCGCAATATCCCCTCCCTGATCCCCCCCCCCTGAGTAGGGTCAGGCTTGGTCACCCCTGTATATAACAAACAGCACCCGGGTGTTACTCCGGAGGCTGACGATACAATGAACAGACTCATCGTCAGTTTGTTGATGTGTTCATGCAAATTGAGCAATCTAATTTAATTGTGTTTAATTGTGAAATTATTGCTAATTACGAGACACAACTAACTTGAATGGCCCAAAACTAATTTGCTAATCGTTGGTCATTTGATTATTTGCTGATCGATTTAATCTGATTGTCGATATCTCGACTGTCAGTTGCGCAACCCAAGCCAAGCCAACCCCACTGAGCAAGTTCGTTTTCGTTTTTCGTCAAATCTGAAGGATCGCTACCAAAACCAAGCCATGTCTGCATTGAACTAAGCGAACGACTTATCGGAGTTTAGAAGAGATTGTGATAAAGTTATCGAAAAGCAATTATGTATTTGTCGTTCCGAAGCCCAGGGATTACCCTTCATGTGAGGTCAACTGGCGTTAGATTAGATTAGATTATCGGTTTTGCAATTGATGCAAAAATATGTTCTCGCTTACTCACTTCTGCTTTCGCGTATTGTTCTTCTTATCCAATCTGATAGGTAATCCTGCAATTTCAGCAATTTCAACTTGTTTGCCACTGTAGACGGCAATGATCATGTTCAATTGACTCATACGGCCACAACTGAGCAGTCGATTCCCACGTCTTTCGAATTGCAAACTAACCAAGACTTGGTCTTCTGATTAAATAGTCTTCTGGTAAAATATCACTGATCGCAGTGTGAAGATACTTCATATTTGCCGAAGCCGTCTGTGATGTGCTGGTTATCTGCGAATACTTTAGATCAAATGATAGTTTTATCAAGGTAGCAACTCAAGCTGATTGACTTGATCGCAAATATATGAGCAAGACACTTTGATTGGGACAGATTGCGCACTGGAGTCTGCACTGCATTTCCACAGATGGGGTCTTTAGAGTTAATCACAGTTTGATCTAATAGTTTATGATTTATAACTCGCAAAAGAAAACTTTGGTCGCAATGTAATAAGAATCGTGTCATTTACGATATCTGGGCATAGGTTTGACCAAACCTGGTGCAACTCGTTCGAGGAGTGACAGAGTGAACTCGCACAGCACAGCACATCGCCAATTGTATTCATAAACTGTGGTCTGATATCGAGTCTAATTAGTAATTACCGAACCAATCAAAAGTTGCTTTTGATTTAGGAGCCGATCGTCTGCTCGACATTGAGTGACGACTTCAATGCAATTATCTGTCGGTCGGAATGTATTGGAGACAAATCAGTTGAGAGTTAGCTCACAAGTGACAGAGTTTGGGCACATCGGGTATATTAGTGAATGTTGTGAGTGTTGTTGTGACTCAATCTGTTACGATTACCGATTAACCCTGAATATCGAGTGACCTTTATGGCTTATCGTAATCTCCAAGTGCTCCTGGTTAAGTGCACTTATCCATATAAGAATGTTAAGTGTCTGGATCTTTTAGAATATGACAATATTTCGAATAACTGGTACCACTGGCTGTGATACACTCGGATACTTGTTATTGCGCATCCTAGATGCTAATATTTCAAGCATGTGAACAATAGGAATTGCATCTATTAGGATGTCCGAGAGTTGATGACCCGGTTGTCAATATTTGAGATGAAATGATTACTACTTATTATCTTTGCTTATCTCTCGATATTTCAGAATAAACTGGTTAACCAATTACCGGAGAAATCGATTGGTTTCTCGTTCACTGATATTTTGCTCCCGGATTTCGATCTGCTAGAAAGTCAACTAGATCATATGTAAATAAACAATTAGCGCAAAATTATTTTTATAGATGCAATTTTATTGTTGTATGTACCTGGACATGCTTACTTTGACACGGAATATACTAATACATAATTATAGGTCTATTACTGGTGTCGTATATAACAGACTCTACTCTATTATAAAGTTTAAATTTTATATAAACTAGGTGATAATAAACCTTGGGCAAGACCCCATAAAAATGTTTTATTTATTAACAGCAATGCAATAAAAGTGCAACATATGCTCTTGCACAAACGAGTTCTTTCACAGATTATTTGTCTGAAGAATTTTTGTGTTTCGAGTGACAGTGACGAACAGTCGACGCCGTTATCAATATCTTGGTCTCGAAAATGTCAGTTAAGATTGAGATTATGGGCTAATTGGCAAACAATAGGCCGAACACTCGACATAAGGTGAGTTAGCCAGGCATTATCCAACTCACCGTCAATTTGCACCGATTATAGCGCACCTGCAATACCCATCGCGTTTAGGTTCACACTTGGCTATTGTCTCCGATCCGTTGTAATCGATTAAATTGTGATTATATTAACATTTATGGCATTATTACACAAATAATCGGCGAATTTGTTAGAGAAAGAAAAGCATTGGTCGAAGAGATAATTGTCTGAAGGCATGAGCGCTTCGATTCTCACTTCTGCTACTTTGCTCGGAGTTCTTGTGACGCCAATCGACCGCTCACTCAAACTTATAAATTGAATTTCAGCCAAGACTTTCAGCTCATTGTCGAGATTCAAGTCGTGGACATCTATATTGAAAAGTGATTCTCGACTAGAATTCAAACTTATTATAGATATAGATCTAAAACATTGTTTCTATCGAACCGAATATCGAATTCGATAGTCAATTGGCCAGTCAGTAGGCGGACCACTACCGACCAAGTCTAATGACTCGCACAAATAACTACCATGTTAACACTCACCCTCAACAGCTGAGCCCAAATGACTTGCGTTACAACGATGTCGAGGCCGGCAAAAAGGCTTCCGAAGTCTACGATAAGCCGATAATTACCAAGACTAAGAAGAAGTCAAATGGATTGGCTTTTTGGAAAAAGAAGAAGGTCAGTTTTCTTATCTAATTATTTTTTTCCTGAATATGAAATCAACTTTTTGTTTATGAGCAGCCAATATCTGACGGCAAACCCACCATAGATCTGGTAAAAGATGTGAAGATCACCGAACACTTGATGGAAGTGCATGAGGTGTGCGCTCAGCTCAAGACAAGTGTCGACAACGGACTGTCCGAGAGTGAGGCCGCTCACAGGTTGCAAAGGGACGGACCCAACGCGTTCACACCTCCCAAACAAACGCCGGGATATCTTCTATATCTCAGGGAAATGACCGGAGGTTTCGCACTGTTGTTGTGGTTCGCGTCGATCGCCAGTTTCGTCTCATTTGGGATCCAAAAAGAGATGCAAGACGTGAGTCAAACAAATAACTTCACTGAAACTTGTCTGTCCTGGCTCATTACGATTACAATCACCGAGATTGCTCGCATCTCTTCGCTGCTTTGTTCTATGCTTTTATTTACTTGTTAATCGTGGCCAACAGGTCTATCTCGGAAGTGTACTGGCTCTGACTGTGTTATTAACCGGCACATTCTCCTACTACCAACAAGCGAGCAGTTCCAAAGTGTTCAAATCGTTCAAGAATATGACTCCACCGGTAAGTCGAGTGTAATCTCAATTGTTTGAGGAAACCAATTACTAGCAACCAATTTATCGTTTTTATAGCAAACAACAGTTATTCGCGACGGCAAACGACGTCAGGTGCCGGCCGACCAAATAGTGGTCGGGGATCTGGTCTTTTGCAAGAGTGGCGATAGAGTGCCCGCAGATATACGAGTGATCAAATCGGAGAGCATGAAAGTGGACAACTCGTCACTGACCGGCGAGTCTGACCCTCTCTCGCGAACACCCGATGTCGGACACGAGAACCCGTTAGAGGCCCGCAATTTGGCCTTTTTCTCGACCAACTGCGTCGACGGCAATGGTTTCGGTATCGCCATCGCGACCGGCGATCGCACTGTTATGGGAGACATCGCACGACTGGTCACTGGCATTAAGGCCGAGAAGACTCCGATCGCCAAAGAGATCGACCGATTCGTCAAAATCATTACAGTTATTGCGGTATTGAGTGGACTTATCTTTTTCGGCATTGCGATGGCATTCGGCACTAAATTCTTCGACGCTTTCATATTCATGATCGGCATTACTGTGGGTAACGTTCCCGAAGGTCTTCTGCCGGCCCTCACCGCTGCGCTCACTCTGACCGCTAAACGAATGGCTTCGAAGAACTGTTTAGTCAAACACTTGGAATCAGTGGAGACTTTGGGCTCGATTTCGACGATATGTACCGACAAAACGGGAACACTGACGCAGAACAGGATGACTGTCGAGCACTGCTGGTTAGGCACTGACATTATCCGAGTCACTCACGATAGGGATGAAGTGAAGCACCGAATGAGTCCAATCAGCCACTGCTGGGACGCCTACAAGAGGTGCGCCACTCTATGCTCCCGATCCGAGTTCAACGACGACAATCCGGACATATTGAAGAGGTTGTGTTCGGGAGACGCGTCCGAAACAGCTATTCTCAGATTCATGGAGTCAGTCGAAGGACCGGTTATGGACTATAGGGCTCAGTACCCGAAAGTGGCCGAAAAGCCTTTCAGTTCTACCTATAAATTCCAATATTCAATTCACAAGAACACTGCCAACAACAATAACCTATCGAATTTCTTCTTGGTGATGAAGGGCGCGCCCGAAAGGATCATTAAACTCTGCAATTTCGTTATGAGACCCGACGGACAGACCGTTCAGATGGACAGCGATTTCATTGAAGACTTTGAGGAAACTTATCGAGAGTTGGGATCAATGGGCGAACGGGTTTTGGCCCTCTGTGACCACGAGTTCACCCAATTCCCGGTCGATTACAAGTTCAATTTGGAAGACGGCAACGATTTTGAGCTTGGCAACTTTAGATTCCTTGGTTTGATAGCCATGATTGACCCGCCCAGGTAAGACCATGAGGCAACCATGCTAGTTTGATCATCTCGTTAATTCATCGCTTAATACTGAAACAGACCGACAGTACCCGATGCGGTGGCCAAATGCAGAAGTGCCGGCATCAAAGTGATCATGGTCACTGGCGACCACCCCATCACAGCTCAAGCCATCGCCCGCTCCGTCGGAATCGTCTCCAACTCTCACCGCAACTCCACGAGTATTACCGTTTTGACCATCGATAAAGTTGTTCGCAACACCCGATCCATTGTGGTCCCGGGCGATGACCTCTCAAACCTGAGAGACGATGAGCTCCAGGATATTTTGGGCGGGTATGGAGAGATAGTGTTCGCCAGAACATCACCGCAACAGAAGCTCAGGATCGTCGAGAACTGCCAGTCGTTGGGACAGATTGTGGCCGTCACTGGCGATGGCGTCAACGACTCGCCTGCGCTCAAGAGGGCCGACATCGGCATTGCTATGGGAATAACAGGTCAGTGCCCTGTTTATTGTTCTCGATTGGTCTAACCAATTGATTCTCTGACTAACAGGATCTGAAGTGTCCAAACAAGCAGCGGATATGATTCTTCTGGACGATAACTTCGCCACAATTGTGATCGGCGTCGAAGAGGGCCGACGCATCTTCGACAACATGAAGAAGACTGTGTCCTACATAATGACGGGCAATGTGACCACTCTCTACCCGTTCATCATTTATGTCATCTTCGGAACGCCATTAGCCATCGGCACCATTACAGTACTTCTCATCTGTTTGGGCACTGATATGGTTCCGGCCATCGCTTTGGTATTTATTTCTGCCACACTTTAGCAAGTTCGCTGTTTAACCTCCACATTTTCTATTATACTTAAGGCCTATGAGGAGGCAGAGTTAGATATAATGAAATTACCGCCGCGTAACCCGAAGAGAGACCGACTCGTCACCGGACCACTGCTGTTGAGGGCCTACTTCCTCGTCGGTGCCATTTGCACACTCGGAGGGCTCACTGGTTGGCCACTAGTTTTCATTTAATTGAACATTATTTTAGACTAATTTACACATGAATTACCAGGCTACTTCACCGAAATGTATTTCGCTGGATTCAAGCCACACATGCTATGGATGGCCAGAAGCGACTGGGACAACGAGCACTTGAATATGAGCTATTACACACCTGATGACGATTGGAAGAACGGCGAACCGCACGGACTGATGGTCAGTGTGTGACACGACATACGATGCCATTAGTAATTAATATTGATTTTCATCCGATGTCCAGAACTTCGACGACAGGAAAGAACTGCTGACTCGCGCCCAAAGCGCTTACTTTATTGCTGTGATTGTCGTCCAATGGATTGATGTGATCGTCAATAAGACCAGAAGACTGTCGATCTTCCAGCAGGGAATGGGGTGATTACCGCTTCCGCACATTCTTCTTGTTCTCATGCCATCAACTGTTGTTAGATTTGGCTCTAATTTTGTAACTCTGCAGCAATTGGGTCCTCAACTGGAGTCTGGTCTTCGAGACGGGTCTGGCAATACTGGTCTGTTTCACTCCGGGTCTCAACACAGTGTTACGGACGGCGCCCGTCATCGGATGGGTTTGGATAACAGCGCTTCCCTTCTTCTTCTACATCTTGTTCTTCGAAGAATTAAGAAAGTTCATAGTGAGGCGATATCCTAGGTCGTTTCTCGGCCAAGAGCTCCTGGCGTGATAGCTGCATGACATTAACTAGATAACAAATGTTTATTTACATATTCAGTTTGTTGCTACCAATCATCTGTAATGCTCTCATCAAAAACTCTGACCATGCTAACTACTGTCAAATATAACAATGCATATTCATACGAATCGACCATGTTATCGACCATGTTATCGACCTTGCTCATTGCTCGTTCACATTTTTGCATTTTCAGTTACCTTTGACTGAATGTCTGCAATGAAAGTCCAACTCTTATCAGTTGAATAATAGGAAACTTATATTTGAAATAATGTTTATATTTATAAATCGATAAAAACAAGGAACTAATTGCAGATCAGTTCGGACTCCGGATCCGATCAATCGATTGCATTCACTGCTCGGCATTGCGTCCAATCTTACAGATAAGTGGTCGTAGGCTTTGACTCGAAAGGCTCGACCATATTTCGCGACCTCGATAACTCACATTTCGCTCAATTCGAAACATGATTTAACCTTTTTCGGATTTGATTTATCGGAAAATTCTTATTCTAAATGAAAATCTCAACTGAACAACAATCTAGCTAAATTGATTTGACTAAACAACCGTTTTAATAATGGAGTGGACCTAATCTGATGATAAAAACATCTCTTTAGGCATCACATTGTCGTTCAATTTAATACTACAGAGCTGTAGGGCTTAATTGTGCGATAATTGTAACAGCAATTAGTGATTGTCCTCAATCCCAATGCCGTTGACATTCCAGTCGATTACTAATCCCTCGCTTTGGAGACGAATTGCATGATAACAGACATCCAATTACTGGAAGACTCGGCCTATCATTCCGTGTCTGGAAGTCGCTCTCAAACGCTATTTTCTGTATTTGCGCTCAGATTTGGTTTCCGATAGAATCGTGTATTCAATTTGACAGAAGAAATAATTTTATCGCTTATTAAAACTAAATTAATCTTTGATCTGAAGCAACAAAACAATTGTAATAATCATTATGTCTATGAGTGCTCTTCATATCGGCACCCAATGCCTAATACCTGGTTCTCAACTCAAGAGCTCAGTCCATACGTCGCTTTGTTTACCGGTATTTAAGAGGAAATTGAGTGAAGAAGACAACAGAAATGCTGGTCTAGTGAAGTGTGTTATGTGATCCAAGTCAGTCTCAATTCGGTGTCTCCGATGTTGTCCTCAATTAGTTACGGCACTAAACGCGCCGATTCTTATGATGTGGAAAGCGATCGATTGGCGCAACGACTTGTGCCGCACGACCGCTACTACGAGAAGAATCTGTTGACCACAACCAGCACTTCTTCGGCATCTCTTTCGCATATATTACGCCAAATCCAAACCAAACGTTACCTAAAGGAACAGAGTCTGAGACGAAGATCGAAGACAAATGAATCGATGTTTGAATTCTTAGACCAAAAGTCACGTCTCTATGAATGCCAATACAAAGTCTACAACTTTTTCCATAAACCCAATCACTTCTTGGCATTTCTGTATCACATTCTAGTCTTTTGTCTGGTGCTCACCTGTCTTGTGATGACAGTCTTCGCGTCCATCAACAGCTTCTCACAACAGGCGTCCAGTGTTTTGGTCATTTTGGAGAAGATCATAATTGTCTGGTTCGCCAACGAGTTTTTCCTCCGTTTGTGGTCCTCTTCGTGTAGGAAACGATATGAGGGCTGGAGAGGGAAGTTGTTGTACTTGAGAGTGCCCTCGCATTTGCTCGACATTCTGGTTATCGGCATGTCTTCAGCGGTGCTCATCGCCGACACCCGAAAGGGAAGCGCTGTCTTCGCTGCGTCCGCTTTCCGGGGCTTTCATCGACTCTTCCAAGTGTTCCAAATGCTGACACTTCGACAGAAGATCCAGCCGTGGAAGTTGCTGTGGCACGTGATTCGGGACCAAATACATCAGCTGCTGATCATAATCTACATCGAGTTCATATCGGTCTTCGTCTTGGCCTATGTCTCATACTTACTCGAGAAGGACGCCGACAACACTCAGCTGACAAATCTGGCCGAAGCCATGTGGTGGGCAGTGAGTGAACTTCACCCCTTCTGATTTGACCTGGTCTTGCATTGCTCAATCGAATTTCTTCATAGGTTATTACGCTTTCCACTGTAGGATATGGAGACAAAGTTCATGTAAGTTCGTAACTGTCTGGAAGTCTGCCATTTGCCTCATGTCAATCACTGACCACTGTTCAGGTGACCTGGTGGGGCAAGTTGATATCGAGTTTGTTCACTATCCTGGGTGTGGCGCTGTTCGCCCTCCCGGCCGGCATTATCGGCGCCGGTATGGCCATCAGAATCGAGAAGGAAGAGTTAAATCGGAAAAAGAAGAACAGGAAGTTGTCGGCAGTCCTATTGATTCAGTCGACGTGGAGGTGCTATAAGACTGTGGACGGTTCGGAAGATGACATCGGAGTCAAAAATCTTTTCGTGATCGACGACCCGAAGGACTCGCGCGAGAGGATAGCCCTGCGGTTCGTCAGACTGTGCAAGTTCTTCGCCGCCAAATCTAAGTTCAAATCGATGTCCAATTTGTTGGACGTCGAGAACGCAGCGATCGATCAGAAGTTCAACAAAAGTGAAGTCAATTGTCGAGTGAAAAGAGTCAAAGATATCGTTGACGCTATCGATAAGACAATTGTGGAAAACGATATCGAATTCAATGCTCGACAGAGAAGACTATTGGAGAGAATCGACAGAATCTGTTCGCTTATGGCGTTAGTCGAGTCTCAGGTGAATCGACAAAACGCTTTAATCGATTTCATTTCGTTTAATAGTGTTTTGAGTGAAAACCAATTGAAATGTTTGACTCAAGTGTTAGATAAAAGTGAAGCCAATCAGAGACACAACAGTCTGATTGAGACCAAAAGTTTTCATTTGAATAGGTTTTTAAATGTTGAGAACAAATATTACCGATGAAGTCGATAGAGACGACAATGAAAGCGTCTGTTGAACCGACTGTTCATCTGTTGTCTCATCTAATTGTAAATAACATCGATTAATGACATCGACAAAGAGTCATCTTGGCTATTGTCTATTGAAAACATCGACAATTAATTGAGTTTGTTAACTTGATAATTATAGAACAGTACAGTTGTGTTCTACACATGTTTGCTAATTGGCCAATTTAAATAAATTGCTTGCATAAAGTTGAACTTGATGTTGAAAATTGGCTAGATTAATGTGAGTTAACTGGCAAACCATAAGCAATAATTGGAATTATGAAAAACAACCAAATTTAATGAAATATATTGAACTAATTTTGTATGGATTCGAGTTTCTAATGGATTCTATTGAATAATGATTACGATTATTGACATTTGAAGACATATTGGGCCCCAATTAGAGAGACATTCGACTCAACACCGCTCAGTGCGACCCAGTGTGAGCTCAATGCACATCAATGCGGAGTGACATTTAACATGGATGAGATGTGATACCCGCTAATCATAACAATTGTGGGTGGCACACTGGCACACTGGTACCATTATTTACTTAGTTTTGCTTAAAACTTGTATTTCATTAATAAAATATATTGCAGGATGCTCAATTATCAACTATCATATGCAGTTGCAATAACAAAATTAAACATTCAGTTGCAGTTTACTTCCAAAGGAGATCTTGTTTTACGGAGATATTCTATTACTCAATCAAGAAGTTTCATATTGTCACTGGTTGTGGACCATAATCATTGCCGATTCGAGTGTTATCATTATTCAACTCGGCAGTGATGATCTAGGTGATCTAGGTAGTCGCGATCAAGTGGAAAACAACAGTCAATTTTAATGAATAGTCAAATAAAAGCCAAAATTGTATAATTTTATGAACAATAATAATAATAATTAATAATAATAATAATAATGATGTGTTAAAAGCTTTCAATTATTTAAAAATTATATATAATATTTATAATAATAATAATAATAATATATTTAATCTGTATTTATATACCTTTAATAATATTTATATAATAATTAAGTTTGGATTTGTCTGTCAAATGTGTTTCAAATAAATGTGAAGATATCTCTTAGTCGAGTCCAGAGAGAGCGAGACCAGTGACGGCACTGCCGATGGACAGACCCGACACCCGAAGGCTAGGACTGTCCACTGGAGAGGTCACCGATCGGTACAATCCATCACCAAATAAATTATAGCAATCGAAGCAAAGAGGGGTCGAAATGAGCGATGAGGGGAACGAAGAGGGGCTCTAATGGGGGTCAATGTGGCCAATGGTATGGTATGTGTGGTCTGTTGTGTCGTAATGTGTGTCAAACGATACGGATTTGTGATTCAGTTTCTCTGCTTTTCTCATATCAATGAGGAGTAGAGCCGAAGGAACAGTCAGTCAGGTCTTAGCGGACGGACTCTTCACTCATCGCCTCAAAGATGTTGTTCTTCACCGTCGGTGAGGAGTACCCGAAGGCCTGACTCAGTGTTCCATCGGTTCTGTTTATGACAATAATTATCAATAATATTAATTCTTAATTATCTTTTTGTACAAAAATAAAGTTATAATTCAATTCATAATAAAATCAGTCATTTGTTTCATAGTCTTCACAAACATATCGTTCACTGTATTTATAATAATCTTATCTTATCTTTAAATTCTCTCTATTTTTCACACTTTTTCTTCATAACAAATAAACAAAACATTTGACGAAAAAACAGGAAATCGTTCGATCATTTCGTTTCATTTCATTTCTTCGTTTCATTTATACATTTAAAACAAATAAAAGATATCTTTAATAATAATTTGTTTGTTGTCTTAAAAACTAATTTTGTTGTCTTTGTTATCAACGGCGACGACCATCGGATCGCACGGCGAGGACTGACACACGTTATTAGCGTTTAGGTGATGACTACTGACCAAACTCAACGAATTGGGTGACTCTTTCGCCAAACTGTGGTGAACTTCTGCAGATCGGGACCAAGAAAAGAGGGGGAAGAAGGAGAAGAAGACAGTGATTAGTGCTTCGATCACAACAATCGGTGATTGCAATTGGAATCGGAATCAGAGCTTAAGCTTAGGTTAGAGTCTATTTGTTTGTAATTAATTGTTTCTAAATTGACTCAAATCTCTCGGCTCTCGAACTAAACTAAACTCGTTTTCAAAATTAACAATTAATACTTATCAAGTAATAGATCACAATTAGGATCAATCCGATTGATCTCATTGGGCACG
>JAQGBE010001068.1:0-12837 GCA_034698225.1 Scheloribates latipes | reverse complement strand
TGTATAATAATTATTATTTAATAACTTATAAATAAATAAACAGATAGAATCACCAAATGAACTGAATCAAGCATGCTTATTGACGCAAACAAACAGAATTTAGAATTTCACCTAGCTTACTCTTTTATCGTTACCACTAGACAATTTCGAGTACTGGTATGTCATCCAAATCATCCCAAAAAGCAGTCATATCTCAGGTAATCACAGAATTATAATAGAATTAAATGTCAATTATAAGACTATAATTGTCAGACGAAAACTGGCAATAAAGTTGAAGAGAAAGGTCCGGCAAAGAGGAACAGTTCGAGTCCACTGACGGCTTCGACAGTGAGTACGAGCGAGAAACCCAACGCAAAACCTATCGCCAAACCTATGGCTAATGCGAAACCTAATAATACGATTAATAAGAAGAGCAAAAGTTCTGTCATTAAAGACAATAATAACAAAACTGTTGTCAACAAAAACATTTCAACGATAACGTCGAATAAAATTAATTCGACTTCGAATGTAACTAAACAAACAAAATCCACTCCGAATATAGTGAACAGAAATGTGAAAACAGAGAATAAGTCGACTCCAAAGGCAAAGACGACTGCCTTAAGTGAAAAGAGAGTTCCAAAGAGAGAAAGTGTTGTCAAAAGTAAAGGCAAAGTCATAGTGAAAAGCGATGCGAGCGCTGAGGAAAGGGATATCACTTCGAACTTAAAACATTCCGAGACAACAGTAATCGATACCAATCAGACTATCGATACCAATAAAGAAGAACTCGAAGAGCAAGCAAACAAAGACTCTTCTGATGAACAATACGTATCTCTGGCCACTCTGGAGTCATATTCCTCCTATAAACCATCTCACAAGTCATCCGAGGTCTGTATTAATCAAGTGATTCAATAATTGAGTGATGGCTTAATCAGTCGTAAGACTTAATACAGCAGTGCATAAGAGACTCGCTCTGTGTGTGTGTGTGTGTGTGCTGTGCAGTGAACGCACTCATGACATGCACTGCACTATTGGAGAGCCTTCGCAGTCTCACCAAACCTCCTGTCATAAGTATACGTGAGTTTGGGTCTCTTTTTAAGACACTCTTCTTTTTCTCTGTCGACGTAAATTCTCAGCGATTGATATAATGCAAGTTCATTGTGGAATTCTCTGAGTAGCAAAACACAAATTTAATGACGAAGGGATGCGTTATGTTAATTAATTATTATCTGATTGGTAGCGAATACAGAATTATCGAAAGCGTGCGATGCAAACAAAACACAGATTTGCAAGAGTTCTATCATGGTAACATAAACTAACTAACTAACTAAGTTGTTCAAAAAATTACCCTCTATATTGGTGCTCACCCCTCATCCCACAGACATTTCATGTATGTCCACCTCTACCGTTATCCCACAGCCAATTGAATCTTGCTTAGAACAACTATTTTAGTGAGTGATTTTTATTTGTGGGAATTTATTATTGAAATCAAATCCATGTCAACTATTATTACATTTGTAATGTCTAGTTGAAGATAACTAACTTTAGTCCAGTCAAAGATAGTATAGAGCTTTAAAATAATTTATTTAGCATTGTTAAATTCGCAGATCATAGCATTTAGTTTAGAGACCATTTCCGAATCACCCGTTTTATATCGATCATAATTGCAGAGCGTTTTGGCCGAACCGCCGTCGGTGTGCGACACAGACATCGACGACATGATTAATAATATCAGCGAAAATCAAAATAATGATGACTTCCCCTCCGATTACTGCGACGACTTCGAAGAATATGAATCAGATTTCGAGAATTACGAAGAAGAGGACGAAAAAGAAGACCAAAACCACGATTCCGTATATATTGAAGGAACAGAAAATATGGACAACAAAAGTGATAATATAATTCAAGATCTGAAAGAGTCGACCGAAAGCAGAGAAAAGCGAATCAGAGCTGAAACCGAGAGAACTGAGATGAGAGCGGAGACCAAACGGGAGACCAAACCGGTGTACAAACCGATCACAGAATCGATACAAAGCGCTAAAATGAAATCAGAACTCGAATCGCATAGAAGTGAGTCATCGAAACGAAGCAAAGAATTGCTGGAAATAATCAAATTGAATGAAATGAATTTCATTGACTTTGATTTACCGCCGATTAACTATGAGATCTTCATTAAGACGTTCGGCAGGAAAGACACGAAACAGGTCTCGAGTCAGACGCGTGAGTGCGACGACAAAGAAGTGCAAACAGAGTCGCTCTTCATCGCCGACAAGTGGACACAAAACCCGTCTTTCACTCGAATAGTATCCGGAAATGAAAACCAATTAAATGAAGAGAATTTGTCAGAAGATTTGGTGCCAAAAGTGGATTCATTTGAATTGATTAAGTTTGTGAATAAGGCAGAGGTTCTCATGTCTGCAATCATTGACATCGAGTCTCAAAATAGCTTTGCGTTCAACAAAAGAACTCTTCCGAAAGGTATTCCAAAATTATTTTAACATTAAACCAAAATTTAGAGACAATTATCAGGTTATTTGAGTTATTAGATATTTCTAAAAGTTGATAGATTCTCTGAAATATTTATTAATTACAAACTATTTGTTGATTTCAGGCGCCGAACAGTTTTCTTCAAACATATCTGTAATCAAATGCATATCTTTGGCCAAAAAGTGTCCGATCGTTCAGACTTTCACAAACTCTTTGTATGTTTTTTGCGTACAAAATGTCACGAAAATCGTCGGATCGACTGAAAAGTGTGTAATAAGTGTTTGGTCTCTAATGAACAGTCGATCGGAACCGATCCGAATGTTGATCTGTCGGTCACATATTGCCCGAGCATTTGCCGAAAACAATCTGGTCTTCGGGGCTATGATTGACGGCTCGGTTGCCATTTGGGATCTCAAAGAATATTCTGCTTACGATAAAGAAGTGGCCGTCGATTCAGACAAATACAGGTTAAGAATGCCGGCATATAATTGTGTGCTCACATCGAAGGGACACCACTTGCCTATCATTGGCATCAGTAGACTCTTGCAAATAGAGTCCACCGATCGGTACATTCAGTTCGGAACTATCGACGAGTCGGGTCTTCTCATAATTTGGTCGGTCTCTGAAGCCAAAGGTTTGTTTGAAGCATTTGAAGCATTGAAGTTCGCCTGACTTATGCCATCTCTTCGCAGAGGACACCAACGATTCCATTCTATGTCAAACCAGTGATTACAAGATCACTCAGATATCGAGCAATAATTTATTGAAAAGCTTCACATTTGAGACCAACTCTCCAAAGATGACTGCATTCGAGTGCCAACCAAACGATTGGTCAAACATTTACTGCGGAACAGACAACGGACTGATCCTGAGATGTGCCAGAGTTGAAGAGTCGGTGTCCACTCTGCCAACCACTTACACCAAGAGCCAGATCGGCGGCCAATGGTCTCGGGTGTCGTTCATCTCGTTCAATAAGAGCGAAGCCAATAGATTCTTGGTTTCCTTCACCGATGGAATTGTCTGCTATTACTCGATCGCAAAGTCAACGCCTTTAGTGGTATTCAATGCTAACGAAACTCCAATTATTGACTTGAAATGGATTTCAAACTCTTGTGACAAAAGTTTTATTGTTTTGAATAATTCGAATCAGATATTAGTTTGGGATTTGAGTGACTCGAGTGAACAGCAATTGAAGCCAAGAATCAAATTCCGACATTCGAATGACAGGTAAGTCATGAAACTCATCCACGATTGGGACGGAAAGTATTAATTGATTAACAAATTGTTATTAAAAGAGTTTTATCGATGAGTGTATGGAACGGATTGAAAACATTTTTGGTAATTATAATCTGAATCTATTTAATCATTTATTATTTACAATTCAGTTATATAATTGGTTTTACAACTTGTATAACTTGTTGACTCACTTATTTTGATTTATCCAAGATATTATAATTGTGTAATTAATCAATTGAAGGTATTCGGATGTGATCTTGGGCATACTCTACTCTTCGAGCTCAGCGACAAACACCGCGCTTAAGCATATAATGCATTATATGCATATAATATGCTGCATTTTCAACAATTTTATCGCTTAATAGTTTATTCCTGTTATCTTTAAATTTTTTTGTTAGGCTTTAATAATTGAATTAAATTTAAATATTATTTTAAATAAATAAATAAATAAATATTTGATTTCTATTTCAATTCCAAATTCTAAATCAGAATCCAATCGATTGAGTGATACGTTATTTATATCTTTTTTAGTCATTTGGCGCTCAAAAATGACAACTATTTACAAACCGAGTATTCGTCGCTAACTTTACAAACCTTTTGATATGTGCTCTCATCGCCAACGTATGAGCAATAGTACCAAACCTTTGCAGCGAATATAAGTGAAGAGTATAAGAGTATAATTGTACTCAATTTGTTGTGCAGTCGGCAGTCGGCAGAAGTGGCCACCGATTGTCAAGTCATTTGACTCAAATGTCTTCTTCGTCGAGGAATAAGGCGATTGTCAGGTATAACACCGGAGAGACCGGTCAGACGGCCACAGACGGGTCGTCAGACGCCTCGCCGGCCAAACGCGCAAAGAAGTCGAATGAGACGACCGAACAAACGCTCGACGCGGAGGCCGTCGACAGAGTGGCCAACGATTGCGTCAAATATCTGGTGATTAGTGACCACAAGAAGATTGCGGTCAAGAGAGCAGATATGATTAAAACGGTGGTCAAGAAGTCTTTGGCTCGCAAGACTATTGACGAGATCATTGAAGTGGTAATAAAGAGCAAACATTTGTCTGACATTTGATTTGATAATTACTTTCAATTGAACCCGACTTCAGGTCAGACGCGAACTGTTATCCACGTTCGGCATCGAACTGGTCGAGTGTCCCGACGCGGCCGCTGTCTCCTATATTCTTGTCAGCAAACTGCCGACCGATCGATTGAGTCAAGTGGTCTCCAATCGGGTCGTTCCCGACAGACAGCACATCGAGTCCGCGATTTTGTGTCCCATTTTGGCCGTCATATACATGAGCGGAGGCTCTGTCGACGAAAACGTGATCTGGGATTTCGTCCGTCGGCTCGGCTTCGATGACGAGCCCAAGTCCAAGAAATTGGTCTTTCAAGGTTTGCTCGTTTGATAGCAGAATAGCGATAACAATGATTAGCGTTAATTAAATTGGTTTCGTATTACAGACGAATCGTCGGGTTTGACGATAAGGAAGTTAGTGTCGGACCTGTGGGTCAAACAGATGTATCTGAAGTACACCAAATTGACCAGAAATGAAACGGTGGACCACCAATTCCAGTGGGGATTCCGAGCAGAGTGTGAGTTCAGCAAGATGGACATGCTCAAGTTCGTCTGTCAAGTGCTCGGCCCCGCAAATAAACCAGAGGAGTGGCGGACACAATACGAGGCGGCAAAAGAAGCGAACACTTTGAATGAGCCGACAAATGGTAACAATATTGAAGCTATGGTCGAATAGTTTGGTTCGCAATCTTCTCATTTATACAATAATTGTATAATTGATTTGTTATATAGATTTTGTTTATTGAAATTCCTGAGACATTCGATTAAACCAAATAAAATATTTTGATATGAAAATAGAATAAATATAATAATAGTTTTGTAATTTACATAAAAGTCAATTATAAAATGCGATCAAACAATAATCACAGAATGAAAGGGCGTATCAATACTGATGGGTCCTTCGAGTTGCCAGTTGGCCATAAGAACCAATTGCTTGATGACCTCGACTCTGTCGACTTGAACGCGCCATTTGGGAGCATTGTTTGGGTTATGCGGAAGAAGAAGAGTGTGACGTCTGATCCGCAGGAAAGCCAAAAGCCATTTGGTTTCGTTCGCGTCAACGATTCCGTCCATTATTTGCAGTGTTTTCTGTATAATAGCGTTAATAGAGTCCAAGTCATCGCCGTTTCCGTTCTGGACGACAGTGTCATAGAAGATGCACTGACCCAGAGGTGTGCGCACGTTCTCCTTGTCCGCTAAGATCATGGCTGGCCTGCGAGATATAATTGATGTCTACAAACGTTGTCTATATATCAGGCGATCGGAAGCTCAGTACCGGTAATAGAGTTGATCGCTCACATCCAATTGGATCTGTCGGAAGAGCGGGTCTGTGGCCGCACTCCTCCACGCGTCTGGAAATCCGGACAAATTGCTGACATCAGCGCTCCGGCGGTCAGACAGCAGTTTGAGTTCTGTCACGTACGGCGCCAGAGGGTTGTCTCTGACCAGAACGGTGTAGCGCCGAACCACTTCGAAGGCATCGCCGGCCGATGTAGTGAACGCCGATCGGCCGCAAGTGTAGCCCCTCTTGTCGTGGATGTTCTCCACGTAATTGTATTGTAACTCAAACTTTCCGTTTTCATAGAGAGACATAAATTGTTCGCAACGACGCTTCTGGACTCGAGTCAGGTCTGCCCTCACCTGATGTGCCGCCAGAAGACACATCAGACAAATCACAACCAAACAGACTGTCATTTGGCCGACCAATCAATCAAATAGACTTCGCTTAAAACTAATTCACTTCGAAAGTTCAATGATCTGCCAAATTCGTAGTCCGAATGAAGTGATAAGAATTCTAATCGATATTTAGCCTCAGATTAATTTCAATCCACCACTCATTTAGATATCGAGTGGTGAACACAAATCTAATTCTATTAATCTTTTGCCAAAATCAAAACTCAACGGAGAAATCACTAATCGAGTTGAATAATCAAATAATATTATTTATGTTTGAATTATCAGCACATTGTCCAAGTTATTTCCATTTTCATTATTCAAGTTTAATTGCTTGAGTTAAGAGGAAATAATAATTTGAAGTCTAATCGAAGTCATTTATCTCGCTTTTGTTTTCTTGACTTAAAACTAAAAACTTTGAATTCATAAGTGATTTGTTTCCCAACACATCTCTCAGAACCTCTAAATTATCTGAAATCAAAGCAAAAGTTGTCTTTCATTCGGAATCTATTTTAAAATTCGCTAAACAATTGAGAAACAGATGTATTAACGTTTGGCAGTGTATCTGATGTCTGATGTCTTGTGTCTCATGTCTTGCCATCCCTTCCCTCCTTTCCTATCGCTTCCAATCACGAATGCAATCACTTCTGCCATGAGTTCCAACTGATGAAAGAAAATCCAATTAAATATTCAGATCAGTTGTAAACATAATTTTCAGTCGATTTGCAGCACAACTTGTGTGAAGACATACAGAAGGTATTGACTCTTCGATTGTCTTCGTTGCCAAAGAGTGAGCCATCGATTGGAATGTGTTCGGGTGTCGGACATGACATGTCATGACCTGTTGCGCCGATCGTCTCCTCATTAATCAATGACTGCATGTCTTAGCGATTATTCATTGCTCGTTCATTAGTGTTGAGTCCTTCGCCACAATCCGTTTGTAATCCTATTTATAATTCTCTCCGCTTTTCTTAGCCATAAATATATTGAAGGATAGAAGTGATGCAAATCTATTTGGACTCAGCTCTGAGCGACACCTCATCCAAGTGGAGAAGCAGTTATACCCGAGCGCTCGCACTCAGGCTCTGCATTCGTCGAGGTATTGAGCGGCGAAAGTTACTAGGTGACACCATGACCAAAGCCATCCACCAGTACTCGACCATTCGGCCCGGAGTGACCAATCTCTTCGACCGCTTGTCGGTGCTCGACCTCGGCTTCGACACTAAGCCAGTCCTGTGTCAGGTCGAGTTCGAGGTCTTCGGAGACCTGTCAGGTATGATATGATATATCCTCTCTTTGACCGCTTTTAGTTCGACTTTGACTTGAATTTGTTCAGTCACTCAAACTTTTCAAAGTCAATCTCTTTTGCATGTTTATGGGTGCGACAGTTCAGAGATAATTCCAATAAATTATTTGTTTGAGATTATCTTTTTGATTATCAAAATTTGTGCACTTTTTGTTGAATTTATTAGTTTGAACGAGCAATAAGTAAATGGTTGTGATCTGTCGTGATTTGATTGCCATTGTTTTGCTGATCAGATCACTTGAATTCGATAATCGTTGCACTTATTCGCAAATGTGCTTACATTTCATTAAATTGTGTCTAATTTTAAATCCTTATAACTTGTGATCAGAAGTTTATTTAATTAATCGCAACTCAAACATAACAAACACGAAGTGATAGCTCAGAGAAAGTGCAGTCAATGTCATAATTGAATGTTTCGTCTATTTTGGGAACTTATGGCTCACTCTTAGCACTGAATGTGTGTTATGAAGAATAGTCTTTTGTGCCCAGCAATTGACTTCGCTCATCAAGATTCGCTCAATACAGCCAATTGTGAAACGCGTGCTATTTTTCTTTCTTTTCAATTCTCATAAATCATTTTGAAATGCATTTCAAACTTCTTTAATAAGTTTAGAACCACTGATTTCAAAGACAGTTTGAGTTTAAGAGTGCGACCAAAACAAGGACTCAGTTGTTGAGCGTCAGTAAAAATAAAGAGAAGAATCACTGAACAGATTTGAAAATCAGTTTATTGATGAATATTGCAAATGATATCAAGAAAATGATCTGCTTTTGGCTTTCAATCAAATTCTGGGCGAAAGAGAACTCAATCGACGAAAATAAAAATGCATGCCTTCGGAAATATTTTCTCCTCGTTTAACTTTAAGTGTAATGATTATATTCTAATAGCATTACTACAATTGTAAGCTTAATTATTTATAATTAGAATGTGCTTGATCTTGCTCGTCTGTCTCCATCAAAATTGGGTTCAAGTTTAAACACATTAATTAAGAATTTTTAGAAACAAAGACAAAAATAGGTTCTCTAGAGATGAGTGAAGAGAATATATTAATTCACAGTTTTCCTAACTATCCTTTGCCGCCAAAGACGTGGACCACGAATACTGACATTGGTTTTTCACTTTTTAGGTGTATATTTCACGCGGGTATGTATTGCAGGCACACAACCGATGCTGACATCCGTCTGACAGCCGTCTGACGAGCGCTTCTCTGACTGCTTATGTGATGACCGCAGACGCCAACTAATGCCACATCTCTTTCAATACATCACTCGGTTTATGACATTATGTTTAGCTCTCTCTCCATCCTATTAGACATAATCACTACATTAGGCTTCTCTCAGGTTGTGCTCGACTGCCGACAAAAGCAATATTTATATTAGCTTTAGAACAGAGCGAACGTCTCTCAGAGTGTATCCGATGTACAATCCGAGGCCACTTACTAGTTAGCGCTTCCTCTTCTAAACCATTCAATTTTCGGCTGTATATCAAAACATTTGATTTACAAAGAAATGCATTCAATTCCCAAAATAGTACGCCAGAGATATGTGCGACAAACTGGCTCTCAAGGGATGGATTCGTGTCTCACCCAGAGGTACGGTCTATGGACAGATCCAGGGCGAGAAGAACAACGTGGATGAGATGTGAGTGGAACTGATCTAGGATTGATCATTCGGCCTCACAATTGCTTTTAAGGGCTCTTTGGCTGCGACTGCAGGGAAGTCCCGGCTCTCGTATAGAGCACTGCCAATTCAAGAACTGGCAGATCATCGATAGCTGCGACTTCAGGAACTTCTCCATCAGATACTGAGAGATATTACTTTCAGTAATACTTCCGTGAAGATTGTTGCCATTGTTAACATTGCACTTCTTTGTCAACTTCTTCGTCAAGTATAATATCCACGGCTTTCGATGTTATGGTGTTTAGAATTAAGCGACGATTCCTTTGTTCGGAATTTCGATAACGATTTGCGTAAACCTGAGGCCATTACTTAAACCATTAATTGAGTGTCACTTTGTTGGACACATTTGTTGTATTCAGTGTTTCCTTTATTATATCCTAAATGACTGTCAATTGAAGTTTATTTTATAATTAATTAAAAGTAATTTAATTTTATCCTAAACTTTATGACTTTTAATCATCAGTTTAGTAAAAGGGAAAAATAAGCCAAATTAATTGTAAAAGTTGTCATAATCTAGATTGTATTCGGTGGAAAATAATATGATCACGGTGATGCTGACTCAATAGTCTTCAGTCATGACGCTGACAACGAGCGAAGACCATCCAACGAATGGGTGAGAATGGGATCCATTGCCCGTCTGGTCGTCATACTGTTCCCAAATGAATCCCGTTCTTTGGTACTGTCGGTACATATTGTCGATCAAACTGTTTCTCAACTTTTGGTATATATCGAGAGCTTTTGTTCTGTACGGTCCGTCTGTCGTGGAGTAGTGGTGAAGGCCTTTGAGCGCCAGATAGTTGGCATTCACCCAAACCGGTCCTCTCCAGTACGGACTCTCCCACTGACTGTTGAACTTCATGTAATAGAAACTGCTCTTAGAGATCGATCTCAAGCCATATGGTGTCCAGAATTGAGACGAGTCTGCGATGGAGTCCAAGACGTGGTCCAAATGGGAACTGTTGGCGTCGATCAGACCGAACATGAGAGGGAAGAGATTGACGTAACCCAATTGGTCGCATGTCAACTGGTATTCGGGAGGTGTCCACACCTTCCGCACCAAGCGTTTGGTCTTCGAGTCATTGACTAACGACACGTTAGTTGAGTGATAGCCGTAATCGCAATAACTCTGGTGTCGGTCAGACCAGTGAAGGCTATCCAGCAATTTATAGTCACTCAACACTTTGAAATTTTGTTCGTATTTCTTCTTCATCTCAGTGTCCTTAACGGTGTCAGCAATTCTGGTCATAACATCGGAAGCCAAAGCCATCCAACTCCTGAGATCTAAATGATATTCTTCGTCAGTGGGATGTGTGGCGCGCGGAAAGTCGTCCAATCCTGAGCTCAAAGTGTCCGGATTGAGGACCTGATTGGATGCGTCCGGATATCGATCTCTCCATCTGTAAGAACTCGCTTTCTGTCCGACTTGAGAGGTGTTGAACCATTGGAACCAAGCCTTGAGTTTTGGGTAAATGTTAGTCAAATACTTGTCGTCAATGCGTTTATTCTTCATCAGCGAGTCGATGGTCAGCAGAAAAGAGGGCGGATTTGCAATCGTATCGGTTTGTGTGTTGTTTGAGCCAAAGGCAGCGATCGATTCCTTGCCTATTGTGATCTCCCGAGGTATCCAACCTTCGACATTCATCAGGTCAAACCAGGACCTAATTATGGTGAGCGACAACTCACTGTTCCACTTCTGAATCACCCGATTGTGAAAGCCTTCATCCCATAAGAACGGGTGAGGAAAGACTGGTCGCGAGGGCAGACCCGACAATATTTGGAGCGGTCCGTACGACTTGGGGGCCGTCAGACCGGGCGAACTGACCGACAGATTGCCGTCTAAATAGGCAACGCTTCCCAACAGTTCGCTGAGCACTGACTTCGCGAACTCGATCTGACTTTCATTGAATCCCTTTTTCTTTAGTTCAAACTTTGCCTCGAATTCTGTTCCAAAAGTTTCTATTCTTTTATTCAACTCTTTTTGATAGTCATATAATGAAAATTCGTTGACTTCTTCGGAAACATTATCAGTCTTGAAATCTATCAGCACTTGGGATATATTGGCGAAACTCAAGTGAAACGCAACCAAATTATACTTATCAGAGTGTTTCTGATCTGCGAAACCGAAGACTTTGGTTCCGTTGATATCAAACTTTTTCAAATTCGACTTCAATGCATCTAGCACCTTTTCTATCGACGAATTGGTGTTCAAGTTGCTGGCGTACAGTTGGTGGCCATCGGTGTTCATGTGGAGTGCAAAGTGACCGGTGTACTTATTGAAGCCTTTGAGGGCAATACTGTTGTTCGCGAAGGAAAGTGTTTCGATTGTATCATCGCTTCTCTGTGTTATCGCATATACTATGACTGAAAGACTCTCTTCTCTGGGTTTGTCTTTGGAGGCAATAGATATCAAAGACTTCCACTGAGAGGCCGAGTCTTTGATGAAACTGGTGTTCAAATTGAAATACTTGTCTTCGATTGTTTGGAAACCAAAATCTCTGAAATTATGATATTTCCAGCCATAGATGAGATTGTCGTCCGAATGACACCAATGTCTCGCTTTAAGCGCATTCACATCATTCGCATTGTTGCCAAACCAAACCAAACCGACGGCCGGCGAGTCGGGAGATGTGGACCGAAGACCAAAGTATGGCAGTCCTCGGAAAGTACCCCAAGTGTCGAACGGAAGTATCGGTTCGTTGTGGTAGTGATGGTCGAAAGGGATGTTCACATCAGTCGGATTGGCATCCAATCCATAGATCACTAATAGTGTTGTTAATAACGGAATTAAAATCATTTTATAAAATCGAGTTAACACTCAATTAAATTATCTATAAATATCTGTAATGATTGCCTGAATACAAAATACATTCCCTTTTATTACAAAGCGTTATCTATCATGATTATAGTTAGTGACAGACACTAACAACTTGTAAGTCTAACTCCAAAGTCTACAATTTTAAATATCGGATAAGATATCTTTAAAAAATATATAAACAAAGTACTCACAGGTAATTGAAAATGCCTTTGGATTTCAATTAACGATTAGATTTTTCGAGAAAATATTTGGTGATATTTCAACAATGATAGTCTAAAATAGTTGGCTTGCGATATACATATTGTATATCAAATGGTGATTACAATCACAACCACCGCTTATTCGCGTTTCCATTGCAAACTATTGATTAGTATATTAGTATAATAATTGTCTATCATTTGATAGCCATATAGACTTGCTCAATTAAGCACTAGGCCTATAATCCAGCAATTGAATGGCACAAACTTGTCTATCGTATGATATTATACATATTATGTAGTATTCTATTGTATCTCAAATATTACAACCATTAGAATCACATTCAGTGCATACCCTCTGACCTGACCTTACATTTATCGCAATT
>JAQGBE010001067.1:0-12838 GCA_034698225.1 Scheloribates latipes | reverse complement strand
ACACCTCACCTCACCTTACCTTGTAACTTGTTATTACTAAATTGGGAACAAATTGTGTTACTCATTAGATACTGTTATGTATTAATTTTTACCACGTTTAAAAAACTTCAATTGTCATTGGCCAAGACCAAAATAGATCGAATAGTTTTAGTTAAAAATTAATTTCCTTAATTATGATGTGATTTTCGGAATTCCAATATAAACAACTGAGCTAGATAATTCAAATTTCACTGGAATGAATTTATGGAATGCTAATTGTCAAATGCGTTGAAAACAAGAATGTATGACCAAGTTCATAATGTACTCTTTGCCGGTAATTATACTACAAATGCCACGTCTTATCAATAATACAGAAATGTTTCACTTTATTCGTACAGAATTTCAATTAACAAAACTTTTTTCTGTTTCCTATTCTGTGAAAAAGCAATACTGGGATAACCACTCTATTGCAGTTCATTTAGAATTCATCAAGAACTACTTTCTAACCTTTCGATTTCACGCAACAAAAGCGAACCGAAATGAAAACAAACACAATTGAATTTAGAATACTTGTTCAAATTGAATCCAAATGAACAATTATATATTAAATTACAATTGGTATTTATTTATCTTGGTTATCTTGATTTTCATTTAAAGTAAGGCAAAGGCAGAGGACAGTCGTATTCAGCGCTCGTCTGGCATTCGGTGTAATTAATACATTGAGCGGTCCTTTAAAGCAAACGTTTATCTAATATCCCGACTGTTTGTTCAAATAGACGTCGCTTTCGGCTCCAAAGCCCAACTCTGTCTGCACTTCAATTGTGTTCTTTGGTCTCTATCGGCTAAATGAGCAAGCTAATTGAATTTCTGTTAGAGCACAGCACAAGAATCAATGAGATTCTACCAGATTTGGCTTGTTAAAATTTAATGACCACTGGCCATGTAATTGGCTGTCTATGCTGTATCCAAATAATCAGCGACAAATCCAGCTTGATCCTAGCAATTTGGCGAATCGGCAATCATGGTTATCCAAGCCAGACAACAGCAAATTAGCCATGCTAGATTGCGCAGCTCACTAATGCCATCATTGCTTGTATGGATTTGTCTTATCTCTGCCGCAAACCTTTTGCTGGATATCTCAAGCAAACAGAATATTCTTGGAGACGGAGTATTGCATTAAAACGTGGGTATCATTGAGTGATCGCATATTGCGAGGCATAGACACGACTCTTACATAAAACGGCTTTATTTGGCGGCCTATCAGTCGGTCAGGTATTGGCAGACAATCCAATATTTGCTCACTCATTGCCTATCGCATTCTCTCTCTCTCTCTCTCTCTCTCTCTCTCTCTCTCTCTCTCTCTCTCTCTCTCTCTCTCCCATTCACTTCCTTCCTCAATTTAGTCGGCAGATGTTTCTCATCAAGTCTGATTCCAATATGAGCAAGCTGAGAATACTGATAAATACTGTCAAATGGCTAATGCTGTAGTGAGATATGATCTTGGTCATTACAACCTAGAAACCATTTATTTGGCCAGCATTGATCAAAATTTATCCAGGAACCAGATCATACCATCTCGATCCTACCAAGTTTACATCAGGGATTTATTCTGTCAGCCAATTTCAAATAATGTACTTGGTGAAAGAGCCCGGTAAGCAAGATAAATGTAGTTATCGACCAATATTACAACAACAAAAGCCATTTTTTGAAAATTCCAGTGAAATTGTCAATACGTGCTAGCTCACATGGACATCTGTTCGTTTTTCTTCTGGCTTCAACCAAATTACGAAACACATGGATGATTTATCATAACGCTTGTCAACGAGCAATACAATGCACAGCTAATACTACGGTCACCAGGCAAATTTTGACTCAGGAAAATTGAACAATATCAAAAACCTTCAACACAAATTAGTATGGTGCAATTAAATTTAAATTTACGATATTAAAACACTCAATAAATAGGCAAGATTTAAAATTACCAAGAGTTTATATCAATTGTTTCACACCAAAGCTGGATTGTTTAAGTTGAACTTGAACATCTGGCAACCTTAACCAAAGCACACACGATATGCACATTTTATGCTCCAATAAATCATCCAATTTTTTGTGTGCATCTCTCAGTCAGCCATCGTCTATGACTTCAAGCGATTTTTGATTTCCAAAAATATTCCTGCGGATTGAGCTGATTGATCAGGTTTGTGCTGTGCCCTACTGGAATGTGCTGTGCACTGGCAGTGCTGAGCTAGGTGGACTGAACGGTGATGTCAAGTTGCAAATCAATACCAGTTAATTGTATTAAGCGATCGCATCTCCAGATTAGACGAGAAGCAGAACTACTTCTTTAGTGAACGCACAGAGCAGTGGACGGGAAAAAAATCTGTGGACTCGTTATACTCGACATCAGTAATCACTTTCAATCAGTTGGAGTGGAAATGGCAGACAAAATGCGGACAAAATGCAGCTTGCTTGTTATCACTGTCACTGGTACGCAATCATTGTATGAGCCAGGTAATTGGCATTGAACCCGAAAATAGAAAGACAATCGTCTCTCTTCAGCAGCAAGTTCTATGCTTGATGATTTAATAAAACAACAGATTTGATCTCAAATTAACTAGAACCATGAGAAATTCCGGTTGTAACCTGAATTGTCCAGCTTGGTCATCGCAGCCTATTTGTCGATCTAGCAATTATACCGTTTAATGCCATCTGAGACCCTTATCATTCAGAATTTATGATCAAGAACAGAGTCCTTAATTAAGCCGTTCAATAGAATCAATTGCAATTATGTTAGCTCTAATTTGACGCGCTAATGAGCATGGACATACAATCGTCTAATTATTGAGACAGTAGCAATGGCATGACCATTTGAGCATTTTTTAGCATGCTGATTATCGGATTATGGCATAAATTCTTGTCTCAACCGATGAATTGCTGTATTAATTATAAAATGCCGAACAAATTTGCTTGATCATTACGATGACACTGTAAGGACCATCGTGTTAGTTTATCACATTATAATCGATAATTGAACAAGTACATACTAAAACCTAATTTTTCTATCTTTATAATATTCAATTTAATTCTATGCAATTATTTTATTCAGTTTATATAGATTTTAGTCCTAAAAAATAAAATAACCAAGACGATAAAATTGATTAATCTATTAATCAAACAGAATTAAACCAATTTAAGCTAGATACATTGTTAGGCTATAAATTTTGAGAGTAATTTCCGAGAAATCCTATTTATTTTATGATGAAAAATAAAGAGAACAAACTTGTTCGCAAACCAGAACTTGTTACCAGACTGAATTACCAACATCAATCCACTGTCATTGTTGGAGTTCACCAGGATAAAGCAGACATAGACCATGTTTACATTGAGTTTGAAAATCTATACGACATTAGTCCGACAAAAATTGAGTTACAATTTAAACAGATTCCAAGTGTCCGAACGCCTGCTGTCAGTCCAGTCATACGAAAAGTCTATTTTTAATAATTCAATTCAGTTCTCACATAAACGTATCGATCGATTCCGCCGTTCAGAGCGAGTCTCCCGGCGTAAGGAATATTCTGTGCGCTGAGAGTTAACGCTACGAACGCCTATACACTGATACAAAAGTGCTGTTTTGTAGAGAGTGAACGGCAGACCCACTCTTTCGCTACTTATCTACAGGTAAGACAAGATTGACGTTCACTGGATAGATGCAGACCAGGGTTGGTGTAGACCAGGGATCAGCAGAGCGGGCATAAAACCAACCGATTTTCACCTAGAAATCCAAAGCAGGCTAATGAATACGAAAGGTAAAACTAGCCCAAAAGCAATCTCTTTCATATGATGAGTGGTATAATGACATTCAATAATCAATAATATTCAAGTATGGTCCAAGTAGTGTTGCCAGGTCATTTTTTGCAAAGTAAGCATATTTTGATTTAAAAGTAAGGAGAAAGTAAGGATCTGGGTAATTTCAATCTATTTGAGTTAGAGACCATATTTGTATTATTTCGCAGTTAACCCAAACACCATTGTTTTAGCACCGGACTAAACCGTGTTTTTTCAATGATTTTTCGCACCCTTTCGCACTCGTATAATCTTCGTAACTCACAATGTGCTATCCAATGAAAAACATTTCGTAGAATTCCCGCACTCGTTGAATACCCGCATCAAAAAAAATGTTAGAAACAGTAAATACAGTGGACTCTCCGAATAGTTCCTTTCTCAATAGTTGACCAAATTCTGATCAAATGGCTGTCACACCATAGACGTGGAAGGGAGCGTTAGGCGCACACTTCCGGTTACTGTGGTCTTCAGACCACGGGGTCCTCCACCAGTCTGTGGCCCGACTGGACAACACAGACGTCCGTCGTTTCGGGGGTTGTAGCGCCCGACGGGAGCACTCTTGAGTTCGGATAACCGACGGTCAGTGGTCTCACTCGTTCGCGAAACCGACAATTAACGCACAATTAGGTTTAATCACAATTAAGAATAAACTCATTTATTGCACAATTAATCGGATTGGGTTTACAAAAACAAAATAGAGAACCGCCTTCCTTGATGGTTGAAACCAGACTCCCCAGCTCAGCGCTAACCGCTGTCTCCTCTGTGGTCGCGCACGCGTCCTAGACGGTGGCGCCATCTATCCGAATAGGTCAGTTCACCGGACAGTGATATTCCGACTCTGAGATCAGTGACATAATGGGACGGAATATTAAAAGTTATTGACAATAGAAATGAATAATAATTAAGAAATCAAGAGTTGAGTAAATCATATAAAAGTTTAAGGAAAATATTTGGTTATGAGGTGAGGTGAGGCGATCCGATATTTAAGGGTTCCGGACTCCGATAGTTTCGGATTCCGAGACAGCCGGCAACTGAAGTGTTCGGCGGTATCAGTTGGGTTATCGAGAAAGTCAGACCTTTCAGACGTAATGTTAAAATCATCTCCCAATAGTTTACCATTAGCCTATGCAAAATCTCCCAATAGTTGACCGTTCTTCATATGAATATAATCAGAAATTGGCAAAAATCTGATCAATTTTGAATAATTTAAACTGAAAATGATCAAAATCGACAAATTCTACTATTTATTATAGTTAAATGATATAGATCAGTAGTTGATCAATCACCATGTTCATATTAATTGTTTATAAAAAAAAGTATGGCTGTTTATAGTGTATTCCCAACAGTTGACTCTCAATAGTGTACCAAATTCTGGTGCACCAAGTGATCAACTATTGGGGGAGTCCTCTGTAAAAATCACTTTTTAGTGTTCAGTAATAGTGTTTGCGATGGTGATCCGTGTTTGTGTTGCAAGTGCTTTGAGATAACTGAATCTGAATACAATTGTTTTAATTAAGAGTGATTGATAAAAAATAAAAGTACTTTTCAAAAAATCAACTTGTCTAATTCCCGCACTCGTAGAATCCCCGCACTATATAGCAGCGGTCCAAAAATGGTCAAATTTTTTGCATTTCCCGCGAAAAATCATTGAAAAAACACGGTATTAGTTATATAGCTTGATAAATGGATGAATTACTTGCATAATTCTACCATTAGTTTACTTGAAGTATTCATAAGAAAAGTAGCTGGCCCAAGATATTACAATTTTATCAAGCTTATCGACATGAAGTTTTTCTATCAAGTTATCACTAATTCATGATATAAAATTTAAAAAAAGATATTAACATTTAAATTCAAGTCGGCCATTGAGATTAAATCTACATTGCATCCACGTCAATTTTTACACGTGTCCTTAGTTTTATCTCTAATGGAATCTAGGGAATTTCTTATAAAGTTAAATTCTGAAGCCAATTTGATTTAAAATTCAAATTTAATGTTAACAAGCATAGTGGAAACTGTTTAAAGCAAAATGAATTTTTATTCAACAAACTTATCTCGGAATACATTGATTACATTTTTGTTGTATAAATAAGAATATAGAGGAGACGGCGAAAGATAGACCAACCGTATCGGCCATCAGGTGCTTCACAATCCGGATGAATGGGACGGAAGACCTAATTATCGCCGTCTCTCCTATAAAAACAATGATAACATCGACGAACAGTTATGAAGTTACAAATGATTGGGTCATCTATAGGGTTGGCGAATATCAGCAGCCAATACTAGTTGTGCTCCATTTTGACGATTGACGTCCGTTTGGGCTCTTCCTCGGCGGCAATCACGAGGTTCTGCTGTCTTCGTTGGCCACCAGTCTTAAGACAGTACTTGCGTCGGATGTAAATAATGGTAAACAGAATGATGAGAAATATGACCAGAAGTATGAAGAATCCCAACACCACTGCCAGACCGATGTACAGCTCCGAGTAGTCGGTGTCGTACCCTTAAGAGGGGTGGGCACAGGGGGTGAGACAGCCCTCGGTTATGCATAGTCAGTGAAAGCCATTGATGCAAACATTATTATTATTGTTGGCCTTTTGGGACCAAAACGCGATTCAAAAGATAGGTTTTAATGAATATTCCGCTGATTTAATTAACAGCCGCTCTCGTCAGCAATAATAATAATAATTAACCATGCTATTTTCGGTAATTTGCTTTTTCTTCTGCTATTCGACCGGAAAAATCAAGACCTGGACTCATTAAATTTTTGCTTACTGCATACACACCGAATAATAGCTAGATTGAATAATGAACATTCATCAAAATTCTTGTCCGTCATTACGGAACACGTTTAATTGAATTCTGGCGGACGACTTGTGCTGAGCAACTGTGAGGCTAACTGAGGGCAGTTGAGTGCGTCATTCGACTCGATAACCTAGTTTATCTCATTTTTAGTGATGAAATTATTAATATAGATCGTTACGATAATTGTAATCTAGCACATAAACACATTTTTCGCTAGATTTGGTGGATTAGGTTAACGAGTGAGCAATGGAGGGATTAACTTAAGGATTGGAACAGAATCCAGGCTTGCCAGGTCATTTCACCACAGGCCTGGGTTTTCCCTCGAAATTTCAAAAATCTGCCTGAACAAACCTGGACACACGAGTTTATTGCATTTTTCTACATCAATATTTCAATATCATTATAATGTCCAGGTTTACCCCTCGCCTGGACCCTGGACACGTACCCCAAAACCTGGACTGTCCAGGCCCGACCTGGACGTCTGGCAAGCCTGACAGAATCTGCACTTTTGTGTGATATTGTTTGCCTGGCTCAGTCAAATCAGTAACCCTGACCAGGACCAATACGAGTTTATCATCTTAAGCATGATTGTCAAGGCCATCACACTAGTTCTGTCCAGAGGCAGATATAAAATTCTGTTGATATTTCAACAAGATGAATGGGCTGTAGTGACAACTGGTCGAGTAGGAAACTATTTGAAAAGAGCATTTAATCGATTGTCCCAGGAGATCTTTGCCAACGCTTGCCATCAATTATAAGTAAGAGACGTTCAATTAGATAAGAAATGTAATTGTGTGCCACTTTTGGCATTTGCCACAATCAAAACATCACCAAGATAGAACAGGTTAACCACCTTGGTCACTTTTTTTGCTCAATACACTGGCCTTCCAATTAGAAATTCATTTCAGCATAAATATTAACCATAATTTGATTAGACAAATTTGATTGAGCATGATTGCGCAATAAAAATGCCATACAAATTGCAATTATTGCTGGCTAATTGAGTTATCTGTGAATTTATCATGCATCTAGTCCAATACAGTGACCAAAATATCTATGGTTTGACAGATTATCAAGATTGATGAGCTTGATACAATATTCAGCAACCAAGTTCAGGGCTATCGAACAAAAAGAAAATGTTTTAAGCAGAATATATAGTTAACTACCGTATAATTACTGCTATAGACCGCTGTTTGTACAAAAGAAACTAGTTATTTTGCCTTGGTATATCAACCATTTGACTTGTATTGGCAATTTTACTGTATATAGAATATTAGATATTTAAATAGATAAAAATTGAAATTCAATGAGAGTTGTCTCCAAACCCTTAATGTATTCCTCGAATAAAAAGCAAACAAGAAATATGAAGAGAGAGAGAGAAATTGGGAAACAAAATCTTGGATGAGATAAGACTTATTGAATTTTATCTTCAGTGAAGTTATATTAATATTAAATTTTATGAAAAGTCGTTTTTAATGATATGACAGCAGAAGAACACTTCGCAGAAAAATGTCGCCAAAAAACAACTATTCTTTTTCGTTTCTCTCGACTGATGAGAAAAAATTCTTGATTTAACTTTCAAAATATTCTAACCGTAAGAATCAAATGAATATATTATAGGCGCTGAACAGCAGAGAAAAAACAAGTCGTTTGTGTCGACGAAATAAATTTTTATGACTACGTATAGTCTGAAGGCTTAATGTCAGGTATTCGGTGGAAATGAGTTGACAGCCAACAGAACCAGTGCCACAACAGACGGCTCCGGGCAGACACACCAATTGACGTGTGCCATGTTCACTGTTCACTGTTCACTGTACACTTGTACCGATCAGTCAAACACCGATAGCGACACGATTCTAGTCAAGCTATAGTGAGTAAGGCAATCAATTTCCTTTAAATCGGTGATACAATGACTCTTATGGTCGACCACTGGTGTGTGATATCCACTGATCTATCAAATAGTGTCCATAAATATCAATATTGGAGACAATGTCACTGAACAGCAATGACCAAGCACATTTCAACAAGCAATAGTCTAGCCAAAATGACCAAGATGCTTTAATGAGCATAGGATTGAGAATTTGTGATAAGATGTTTAAGTGAATTCTCAACATAATTAATTATCTTGGAATAGTTTCAATCTTATCGCCTCCACTTATGCCTGTTATTAAAGCCTTGCGAGTTTGTGCCAAGCTCATTGTTGGCCTGATTGAATCTCAGCCGTAAGCACTATTGTCTTCACTGAAATGATACTCAAGAATACTAAAGAATATTTCAGAAGAAAATGATCGATGAATTTCATTATTCCTCGGGAGTTGTGATACAACTGTTCGGTCGGCTGTCATATCAGACATAAGACTGTCATTGCTGTGCAGACATCGGATTTGCCAATGCGTTCAACGGTAGAGATGTAATTATTCAGAGGACAGGTATGGCCGACAGTAACGACACACCAGAACACAGAGCACACCATAAAAAGACATAAATTATTTGCGCAAAAGAGAACATAAGAAAAAAATTCTCATTGCTTTCAAAATCCAAGAGCTTTTTAGACCAATTTTATCTCACTTTTACAGTCTTTTGTTACTTAGATATAATCAAGAACAAAACAGAGGTGCACTTCTAAGAAAGCAAACTAGTATTTTATGCCATTTTTAAATGGATCAACTAGCTAGATAAGAGTTTAATGCTGATTGATTTCGTCAATTAAAACTTGTATTTTAAATTCAAGTGCACTGAAAATAAATTTTATGCAAACAAATTGTGAACAAAACAATCAAAATAAGTGTCGAGTGCCAATTTGAGCATATGACCCAAGCCAATTTATCCAACTAAGCTCATCAAGCGATTACGCTTCGGATTCATAGTTGAAATTTTAATGAGCCTGTTGAAATTTAGATGGCAATTTCTCACCGGGGAATACAATTATATAAGAGATATCCCGGTGATTGATATAAAATATTGTTGGCGGCGATATATTGGCCAATGAATGAACAGGACTATAAAATTGTAGATTTGTTGCACTATTTGAGACGACATTTATAGCTATTGGAGACTCGAGTTAATGGTTAACCTAAACCCCTGTAACGGTCGGCGACGAGTCGTTGAGTTTCCGGAATGAAAAGCAGTTATGAAAAGACATTAAATCAAAATCTTATATCAGATCCGCTTTTATGGCTTCCGATCGTTAGACTCAATCATATTTGAGGCCAATATCAGGTCATTAGAGGTCTTATCTCACCATTAATTCTCAGTATTATAACCGAAAAGTAAAACTAATAGTTAAGTAAATTCATTAGCAATTAAAGTCATAATATTTTTGGCCGTAAATTATCTGAGATTAACTCTTATTGATCGGATTTGAACATGTTGAGTTGCAATTACAGAGCTGTTTTTTATTTATTTGCGAGTATATAACGCCGTATGACATACGGCGCATGTTATACCTTGTGAACATTAACCAATCTCTGGCCAGCAAATTATTAATTCATGCAGGTACAAATTCGAATCTTGCATTTTATATCAATAACTGTAAAATATTTTAAGAATAACTTGAGTAGTCTCTCAATTGAAAAAGACGATTTACTCAGTCAACTTTTTCGGACAAATTTTTCGTCTAAAAAACAATGGTTTTCAAATGAATTTACCAAATTAAACCATGTTCGAATATCAATAGTTGTAAAATTTTGTGCGTATAATATGTAGAATTTTCAGAAGTTATACAAGTTTTAGAATTGAGCAAGATAGTTTTATCAGAACAGAATCGATAGGGTTTTTTCTGCAAATATGATTCCAAATTTGATTCAAGAATTCATTTGAAAATTACTCACAAGTGTGTCCGCCTCTGGATGTAAGGCCAACACTGCCTCCGAAACGACCGGTGGTTCCCATAGTTGTGCCACACTTAGAGAATGATCAGTCGTTTCTTAACGAGCAAAAGCGTGTGTTTTGTTGGGCTTCGTCTGTGATTGAGAGCCAAACAATTGGCACTGAAATCCCAGTGAATTAAGGAATTTGTTAATCAACTGTTGGGCAGTCGAGCGGTCGGAATGTGGCGCCAATTGTCAGCGCTGGAGAAGTGCCTTATCGCTGACAGACGGCCAATACAGCGGACGTGTAGTGCCGTTCCGTACGGTTCCGTCCAATGCTCAGACTATTAATTAATAAACTTGGCGTTCATTTACTGCAAACATTTATTTAGCGCAATATTAGAGACTGCAAAACATTTGTTGACACTAACTGTCCTTTTTTATTATGGCCACTCTAACCGAGCGATGCCGAGCACAGCATCAACAGTGCTATCATGGGCTCAGACAGACAGTGAGATACAAGTTAACAGCGAATTCCGTTATATTCTGTGTGCAGTGCTGAGAGTCCACTGGCTTTTACGGCGCACAGAATGCGCTCAACTCTTGCACTCGACTCGCACTCACTTTCCGTGTACTCGACGTCGGAATTATTCTTATATTCAATTCTATGTTATAAACACACGAATTCGTCGATCGATTCCTCCACTCTCGCAGAGAGCACCGGCGGAGAGAGAGAGAGAGAGAGAGAGAGAGAGAGAGAGAGAGAGAGAGAGAGAGAGAGAGAGAACCAGGAGAGCGATGAAACAATATTGTTGTAGTCATTATTTAGATTATATTCCGGGTATAAACGGCACAAAAGAGGCGATAGATTTGTATTCTAGGTATTAACGGACGAGTATTGTCATGAGATGTAATGTTTATATTGCGATAAATTGCAAATAATTATCTTGATTGCCCAAATCCTTGGTGGCCTATTAATCTAATAAGAATTTATGTTTGACTGAGGATAAAAAATAGATTGGCGTAAGATGTGACCCAATCTGATTAGCATGATAATCCCATCTGCAGACAAGCCGTGACTAATTGTGTATTTGCATACTTCAATCATCTCTTGGAAGACGAGGCCATCCATTAGTGTCTAATGGCTGCCAATGCACTCCAAACTAACACATTATTCAAATTCGATTATACGCCGGATCGAGTCGTCAAGAAGTGGTGGATAAGTAGTAAGTTATTGATGTGAAATTGCCAAGTTTATAGCTTACATTTCTACCTAGCCATGCTCATTTGAATTTAAACTCCACTTGGTGATGGGCATTACAATAATCACCTGGGAATCTCAATTGAGTTTGGTAATTTTATCATTGACTTGATCTGTGGAAATATGGGCGAAAATTACCTGAAATTTACCCAGAATTCTGAGAAAACAAAATTCTGTTTGTACAACAGCCGGTTGTGAACAAACAGCCCACTGTCTCTATCAACAAATTATTCATGGTGAATTAAACTTTCCGCCTATTTTCCAGTTGTTATATTATTTCTCATAGTTATCGATCAAGAACTAGCAAGTGTTCGCAATCTGATTTATCTAGTTGTTTTTCTTAGCTCTGTTCACTTACCAAAATTAGAAGCAATAAAAATGACATAGCTGCAATCTAGCTGAACAATTACCGAATGAAGTGGCCATTTGTTGTTGTGGTGGATATAATCTGGCTTTTTATTCGATTAAAATTATTTGCCCAAATTGACAAAGCTGCCATCAATTTAGAATAGTCCTCAAATGTTTCCCGCTTCCCCCTCGCCGTCATGAATTTGCAATTATTAATAAAGTTCTATTGTTCATTTATTTTACTGGATTTAAATGTGTCATTTTAAAGAGCTTAAATATGAATTTGTCAAACTATTATTCACAATGACCTAACTTAATGCGATTTTTAGCATTTTCAACTTGGTAGATACTCAGAATTTCCCCAAATTCAAATAGCAAAAAATCGAATCTTTGTTAGGCTCTCTACACATCTAAATTCATTGAAATGAATAAATAATGGAAATTTAAATGATGTCGATTCTTTGCAAAATTTATGATGAGCAGGCGAGATGAAGCTGCCGGAAGAGGGAAACATTTGAGGACTACCTTAATTTAGCACCTGCCAACTGCCAGGGTTATTTATTTGTTTTAATTTACTTGATGAACATATTCGTCCACCGATTAGAGACCGAAACGGTTTCGCACAACACAAACGATAATTCATTGCCACAAAAGTTGGTTTAATAATTAAAATTAACTGAACTGAGAAGTGACTCACAAATAATCACACTTTCATTTTACTACAGAGAAAGATCGATAGCGTGAACGTATGATAAGGTGAAGTAACCATTAAGGTGAACCAAACCTGTTTCCAAAG